>CAOLHI010004832.1:0-96428 GCA_948474755.1 Ctenosaura bakeri | reverse complement strand
GAAGAGCAGCCATGCTTAGCTCCACGGACTTTCGGCCCAGTGACTGGTAAGAGGCCTTCCTCCCATTCCAACTGCAATTGCTCTGGCATCTGAGGCAAAGAAGAGCAGCCATGCTTAGATCCATGGTCTGTCGGGCTAGTGACTAGTGAGAGGCCTTCCTCCCATTCCAACTGCCATTGCTCTGGCTTCTGAGGCAAAGAAGAGCAGCCATGGTTAGCTCCATGGTATCTCGGCCTAGTGACTGGTGACAGGCCTTCCTCCCATTCCAACTGCTATTGCTCTGGCATCTGAGGTAAAGAAGAGCAGCCATGCTTAGCTACATGGTCTCTCGGCATAGTGACTGGTGAGATGCCCTCCTCCCATTCTAACTGCCATTCCTCTGGATTCTGAGGCAAAGAAGAGCAGCCATGCCTAGCTCCATCGTCTCTCAGCCCAGTGACTGTTGAGTGGCCTTCCTCCGATTCCAACTGCCATTGCTCTGGCTTCTGAGGGAAAGAAGAGCAGCCGTGCTTTCCTCAATCGTCTCTCGGCCCCGTGACTGGTGAGAGGCCTTCCTCTCATTCCAACTGCCATTGCTCCGGCTTCTGAGGTAAAGAAGAGCAGCCATGCTTACCTCCATCGTCTCTCGGCCTAGTGATTGGTGGGAGCCCTTCCTCCCATTCCAACTGCCATTGCTCTGGCTTCTGAGGAAAGGAAGAGGATCCGTGCCTAGCTCCATGGTCTCTTGGCCCAGTGACAGGTGACAGGCCTTTCTCCCATTCCAACTGCCATTGCTGTGGCTTCTGAGGCAAAGAATAGCAGACGTGCTTATCTCCATGGTCTCTCGGCCTAGTCACTGGTGAGAGGCCTTCCTCCCATTCCTACTGCCATTGCTCTGGCTTCTGAGGCAAAGAAGAGCAGCCGTGCTTAGCTCCATGGTCTCTCTTAGTGAGTAGTGAGAGGCCTTCCTCCCATTCCAACGGCCATTACTCTAGCTTCTCAGGCAAAGAAGAGAAGCTGTGCAAAGCTCCAAGGTCTCTCGGCCCATTGACTGGTGAGAGGTATTCCTCTAATTCCAACTACCATTGCTCTGGCTTCTGAGGCAAAGAAGAGCAGCCATGCTTAGCTCCATGGTCTCTCGGCCTAGTGACTGGTAAGAGGTCTTCCTCCCATTCCAACTGCTATTGCTCTGTCTTCTGAGGCAAAGAAGAGCAGCCATGCTTAGCTCCATGGTCTCTCGGCCTAGTGACTGGTGAGAGGTCTTCCTCCCATTCGAACTGCCATTGCTCTGGCTTCCTAGGGAAAGAAGAGTAGCCATGCTTACCTCCATGGTCTCTTGGCCCAGTGACTGCTGAGAGGCCTTCCTCCCATTCCAACTGCCATTGCTCTGGCTTCTGACGCAAAGAATAGCAGCCATGCTTAGCTCCATGGTTTCTCGGCCTAGTGACTGTTGAGAGGTCATCCTCCCATTCCTACTGCAATTGCTTCAGCTTCTGAGGCAAAGAAGAGCAGCAATTCTTAGCTCCATGGTCTCTCGGCCTAGTGACTGGTGAGAGGCCTTCATCCCATTCCAACTGCCATTCCTCTGGCTTCTGAGGCAAAGTAGAGCAGCCATGCTTAGCTCCATGGTCTCTCTGCCTAGTGACAGGTTAGAGGCCTTCCTTCCATTCCAACTGCCATTGCTCTGCCTTCTGAGGCAAAGAAGAACAGCCATGCTTAGCTCCGTGGTCTCTCGGCCCATTGACTGGTGAGAGGCCTTGCTTCAATTCCAACTGCCATTGCTCTGGCTTCTGAGGGAAAGAATAGCAGCTATGCTTATCTCCATCATCTCTTGGACTAGTGACTGGTGAGAGGCCTTCCTCCCATTCCAACTGCCATTGCTCTGGCTCTGAGGGAAAGAAGAGCAGCCATGCTTAGCTCCATGGTCTCTCGGCCTAGAAAATGGTGAGAGGCCTTCCTCCCATTCCAACTGCCAATTCTCTGGCTTCTGAGGCAAAGAAAAGTAGAAAAGTAGGCATGCTTAGCTCCATGGTCTCTCGGCCTAGTGACTCGTGAAAGGCTTTCCTCCCATTCCAACTGGCATTGCTCTGGGTTCTTAGGTAAAGAAGAGCAGCCCTGCTTAGCTCCATGGTCTCTAAGCCCAGAGCAACTGCCATTACTCTGGCTTCTTAGGCAAAGAATAGCAGCCATGTTTAGCTCCTTGGTCTCTCGGCGTAGTGACTGGTGAGAGGCCTACCTCCCATTCCAACTGCCATTGCTGTGGCTTCTGAGGCTTCTTTGCTTCAGAAATCAGAGCAATGGCAGTTTGAATGGGAGGAAGGCCTCTCACCAGTCACTGGGCTTAGAGACCATGGAGCTCAGCAGGGCTGCTATTCTTTGCCTCAGAAGCCAGAGCAATGGCAGTTGGAATGGGAGGAAGGCCTCTCACCAGTCACTGGGCCGAGAGACTATGGAGCTAGTCACGGCTCCTCTTCTTTGTCTCAGAAGGCAGAGCAATGGCAGGTGGAATGGCAGGAAGACCTCTCAACAGTCACTAGGCCAAGACACCATGGAGCTAAGCATGGCTGCTCTTCTTTGCCTCAGAAGCCAGAGCAATGGCAGTTGGAATGGGAGAATGGCCTCTCATAAGTCACGAGGCGGAGAGACCATGGAGCTAAGCATGCCTGCTCTTTTTTACCTAAGATGCCAGAGCAATGGCAGTAGGAATGGGAGGATGGCCTCTCACCAGTACTTCGCCGAGAGACCATGGAGCTAAGCATGGCTGCTCTTCTTTGCCTCAGAAGCGAGAGCAATAGTAGTTGAAATGGGAGGAAGGCCTCTCACCAGTCACTGGGCCTAGAGAACATGGAGCAAGGCACGGCTGCTCTTCTTTGCCTCAGAAGCCAGAGCAATGGCAGTTGGAATGGGAGGAAGGCCTCTCACTAGGCACTAGGCCGAGAGACCAAGGATCTAAGCATGGCTGCTCTTCGTTGCCTCAGAAGCCAGAGGAATAGCAGTTCAAATGGGAGGAAGGCCTCTCACCAGTCACTGGGCCAAGAGAACATGGAGCAAGGCACGGCTGCTCTTCCTTGAAGCAGAATCCAGAGGAATGGCAGTTGGAACTGGAGGAAGGCTTCTTACCAGTCACTAGGCCGAGAGACGATCGAGGTAAGCATGGCTGCTCTTCTTTTCCTCAGAAACTGGAGCAATGGCAGTTGGAATGGGAGGAAGGCCTCTTACCAGTCACTAGTCCGAGAGACCATGGAGCTAAGCATGGCTGCTCTACTTTACCTCAGAAGCCATAGCAATGGCAGTTGGAATGGGAGGAAGACCTCAAACCAGTCACTGGGCCGAGAGAACATGGAGCAAGACACGGCTTCTCTTCTTTGCCGCAGAATCCAGAGGAATGGCACTTGGAATGGGAGGAAGGCCTCTCACCAGGCACTACGTCGAGAGACCAGGGAGATAAGCATAGCTGCTATTCTTTGCCTCAGAAACCAGAGGAATGGCAGTTGAAATGGGAGGAAGGCCTCTTACCAGTCACTAGGGCGAGATGCCATGGAGGTAGTCATGGCTCCTATTCTTTGCCTCAGAAGCCAGAGCAATGGCAGTTGGAATGGGAGAAAGGCCTCTTGCCAGTCACTAGGCCTAGAGACCATGGAGCTAAGCATGGCTGCTCTTCTTTACCTCAGAAGCCAGAGCAATGGCAGTTGGAATGGGAGGAAGGCCTCCCACCAGTCACTAGACCGAGAGACCATCGAGCTAAGCATGGCTGCTCTTCTTTTGCTCAGAAGCCAGAGCAATGGCAGTTAGAATGGGAGGAAGGCCTCTCACCAGTCACTAGGCCAAGACACCATGGAGCTAAGCATGGCTGCTCTTTTTTGCCTCAGAAGCCAGAGCAATGGCAGTTGGAATGGGAGGAAGCCCTCCTACAAGTCACTAGGCCGAGAGACCATGAAGCTAAGCATGGCTGCTCTTCCGTACCTCAGAAGCCAGAACAATGGCAGTTGGAATGGGAGGAATACCTCTCACCAGTCACTGGGCTGAGAGACTATGGAGCTAGTCACGGCTCCTCTTCTTTGTCTCAGAAGGCAGAGCAATGGCAGGTGGAATGGCAGGAAGACCTCTCAACAGTCACTAGGCCAAGACACCATGGAGCTAAGCATGGCTGCTCTTCTTTGCCTCAGAAGCCAGAGCAATGGCAGTTGGAATGGGAGAATGGCCTCTCATAAGTCACGAGGCGGAGAGACCATGGAGCTAAGCATGCCTGCTCTTTTTTACCTAAGATGCCAGAGCAATGGCAGTAGGAATGGGAGGATGGCCTCTCACCAGTCACTTCGCCGAGAGACCATGGAGCTAAGCATGGCTGCTCTTCTTTGCCTCAGAAGCGAGAGCAATAGTAGTTGAAATGGGAGGAAGGCCTCTCACCAGTCACTGGGCCTAGAGAACATGGAGCAAGGCACGGCTGCTCTTCTTTGCCTCAGAAGCCAGAGCAATGGCAGTTGGAATGGGAGGAAGGCCTCTCACTAGGCACTAGGCCGAGAGACCAAGGATCTAAGCATGGCTGCTCTTCGTTGCCTCAGAAGCCAGAGGAATAGCAGTTCAAATGGGAGGAAGGCCTCTCACCAGTCACTGGGCCAAGAGAACATGGAGCAAGGCACGGCTGCTCTTCCTTGAAGCAGAATCCAGAGGAATGGCAGTTGGAACTGGAGGAAGGCTTCTTACCAGTCACTAGGCCGAGAGACGATCGAGGTAAGCATGGCTGCTCTTCTTTTCCTCAGAAACTGGAGCAATGGCAGTTGGAATGGGAGGAAGGCCTCTTACCAGTCACTAGTCCGAGAGACCATGGAGCTAAGCATGGCTGCTCTACTTTACCTCAGAAGCCATAGCAATGGCAGTTGGAATGGGAGGAAGACCTCAAACCAGTCACTGGGCCGAGAGAACATGGAGCAAGACACGGCTTCTCTTCTTTGCCGCAGAATCCAGAGGAATGGCACTTGGAATGGGAGGAAGGCCTCTCACCAGGCACTACGTCGAGAGACCAGGGAGATAAGCATAGCTGCTATTCTTTGCCTCAGAAACCAGAGGAATGGCAGTTGAAATGGGAGGAAGGCCTCTTACCAGTCACTAGGGCGAGATGCCATGGAGGTAGTCATGGCTCCTATTCTTTGCCTCAGAAGCCAGAGCAATGGCAGTTGGAATGGGAGAAAGGCCTCTTGCCAGTCACTAGGCCTAGAGACCATGGAGCTAAGCATGGCTGCTCTTCTTTACCTCAGAAGCCAGAGCAATGGCAGTTGGAATGGGAGGAAGGCCTCCCACCAGTCACTAGACCGAGAGACCATCGAGCTAAGCATGGCTGCTCTTCTTTTGCTCAGAAGCCAGAGCAATGGCAGTTAGAATGGGAGGAAGGCCTCTCACCAGTCACTAGGCCAAGACACCATGGAGCTAAGCATGGCTGCTCTTCTTTGCCTCAGAAGCCAGAGCAATGGCAGTTGGAATGGGAGGAAGCCCTCCTACAAGTCACTAGGCCGAGAGACCATGAAGCTAAGCATGGCTGCTCTTCCGTACCTCAGAAGCCAGAACAATGGCAGTTGGAATGGGAGGAATACCTCTCACCAGTCACTGGGCTGAGAGACTATGGAGCTAGTCACGGCTCCTCTTCTTTGTCTCAGAAGGCAGAGCAATGGCAGGTGGAATGGCAGGAAGACCTCTCAACAGTCACTAGGCCAAGACACCATGGAGCTAAGCATGGCTGCTCTTCTTTGCCTCAGAAGCCAGAGCAATGGCAGTTGGAATGGGAGAATGGCCTCTCATAAGTCACGAGGCGGAGAGACCATGGAGCTAAGCATGCCTGCTCTTTTTTACCTAAGATGCCAGAGCAATGGCAGTAGGAATGGGAGGATGGCCTCTCACCAGTCACTTCGCCGAGAGACCATGGAGCTAAGCATGGCTGCTCTTCTTTGCCTCAGAAGCGAGAGCAATAGTAGTTGAAATGGGAGGAAGGCCTCTCACCAGTCACTGGGCCTAGAGAACATGGAGCAAGGCACGGCTGCTCTTCTTTGCCTCAGAAGCCAGAGCAATGGCAGTTGGAATGGGAGGAAGGCCTCTCACTAGGCACTAGGCCGAGAGACCAAGGATCTAAGCATGGCTGCTCTTCGTTGCCTCAGAAGCCAGAGGAATAGCAGTTCAAATGGGAGGAAGGCCTCTCACCAGTCACTGGGCCAAGAGAACATGGAGCAAGGCACGGCTGCTCTTCCTTGAAGCAGAATCCAGAGGAATGGCAGTTGGAACTGGAGGAAGGCTTCTTACCAGTCACTAGGCCGAGAGACGATCGAGGTAAGCATGGCTGCTCTTCTTTTCCTCAGAAACTGGAGCAATGGCAGTTGGAATGGGAGGAAGGCCTCTTACCAGTCACTAGTCCGAGAGACCATGGAGCTAAGCATGGCTGCTCTACTTTACCTCAGAAGCCATAGCAATGGCAGTTGGAATGGGAGGAAGACCTCAAACCAGTCACTGGGCCGAGAGAACATGGAGCAAGACACGGCTTCTCTTCTTTGCCGCAGAATCCAGAGGAATGGCACTTGGAATGGGAGGAAGGCCTCTCACCAGGCACTACGTCGAGAGACCAGGGAGATAAGCATAGCTGCTATTCTTTGCCTCAGAAACCAGAGGAATGGCAGTTGAAATGGGAGGAAGGCCTCTTACCAGTCACTAGGGCGAGATGCCATGGAGGTAGTCATGGCTCCTATTCTTTGCCTCAGAAGCCAGAGCAATGGCAGTTGGAATGGGAGAAAGGCCTCTTGCCAGTCACTAGGCCTAGAGACCATGGAGCTAAGCATGGCTGCTCTTCTTTACCTCAGAAGCCAGAGCAATGGCAGTTGGAATGGGAGGAAGGCCTCCCACCAGTCACTAGACCGAGAGACCATCGAGCTAAGCATGGCTGCTCTTCTTTTGCTCAGAAGCCAGAGCAATGGCAGTTAGAATGGGAGGAAGGCCTCTCACCAGTCACTAGGCCAAGACACCATGGAGCTAAGCATGGCTGCTCTTCTTTGCCTCAGAAGCCAGAGCAATGGCAGTTGGAATGGGAGGAAGCCCTCCTACAAGTCACTAGGCCGAGAGACCATGAAGCTAAGCATGGCTGCTCTTCCGTACCTCAGAAGCCAGAACAATGGCAGTTGGAATGGGAGGAATACCTCTCACCAGTCACTGGGCTGAGAGACTATGGAGCTAGTCACGGCTCCTCTTCTTTGTCTCAGAAGGCAGAGCAATGGCAGGTGGAATGGCAGGAAGACCTCTCAACAGTCACTAGGCCAAGACACCATGGAGCTAAGCATGGCTGCTCTTCTTTGCCTCAGAAGCCAGAGCAATGGCAGTTGGAATGGGAGAATGGCCTCTCATAAGTCACGAGGCGGAGAGACCATGGAGCTAAGCATGCCTGCTCTTTTTTACCTAAGATGCCAGAGCAATGGCAGTAGGAATGGGAGGATGGCCTCTCACCAGTCACTTCGCCGAGAGACCATGGAGCTAAGCATGGCTGCTCTTCTTTGCCTCAGAAGCGAGAGCAATAGTAGTTGAAATGGGAGGAAGGCCTCTCACCAGTCACTGGGCCTAGAGAACATGGAGCAAGGCACGGCTGCTCTTCTTTGCCTCAGAAGCCAGAGCAATGGCAGTTGGAATGGGAGGAAGGCCTCTCACTAGGCACTAGGCCGAGAGACCAAGGATCTAAGCATGGCTGCTCTTCGTTGCCTCAGAAGCCAGAGGAATGGTAGTTGGAATGGGAGGAAGGCCTCTTACCAGTCATTAGGCCGAGAGACCATGGAGCTAAGCATGGCTGCTCTTCTTTGCCTCAGAAGTCAGAGGAATGGCAGTTGGAACTGGAGGAAAGCCTCTTCCCTGTAACTAGGCCGAGAGACCATAGAGCTAAATATGGCTGCTCTTCCTTGCCTCAGAAGCCAGAACAATGGCAGTTGGAATGGGAGGAAGGCCTCTCACCAGTCATTGGGCCAAGAGACCACGGAGCTAGGCAGGGCTGCTTTTCTTTTCCTCAGAAGCCAGAGGAATGCCAGTTGGAACTGGAGGAAAGCCTCTTACCAGTCACTAGGTCGAGAGACGATCGAGGTAAGCATGGCTGCTCTTCTTTGCCTCAGAAACTGGAGCAATGGCAGTTGGAATGGGAGGAAGGCCTATTACCAGTCACTAGGCCGAGAGCAATCGAGCTAAGTATGGCTGCTCCTCTTTGCCTCAGAAGCCTGAGCAATGGAAGTTGGAATGGGAGAAAGGCCTGTCACCAGTCAGTAGGCCGAGAGACCACGGAGCTAAGCATGGCTGTTCTTCTTTGCCTCAGAAGGCAGAGCAATGGTATTTGGAATGGAAGGAAGGCCTCTAACCTGTCACTAGGCCGAGAGACCATGGAGCTAAGGATGGCTGCTCTTCCTTGCCTAAGACGTCAGAGCGATGGCAGTTTGAATTCGAGGAAGGTCTCTTCCTATTCACTGGGCCGAGACCATGGAGCTCGGCATGGCTGCTCTTCTTTGCCTGAGAATCCAGAGGAATTGCAATTGGAATGGCAGGAAAGCCCCTCACGAGTCACTTGGCCGAGAGACCATGGAGCTAGTCACGGCTCCTCTTCTTTGCCTCAGAAGGCAGAGTAATGGCAGTTGGAATAGGAGGAAGGCCTCTCAACAGTCACTAGGCCGAGAGACCATGGAGCTAAGTATGGCTGGTATTCTTTGCCTCAGAAGAGAGAGCAATGGCAGTTGGAATGGGAGGAAGGCCTCTCACCAGTCATTCGGCCGAGAGACCATGGACCTAGTCACGGTTCCTCTTCTTTGCCTCAGAAGGCAGAGCAGTGGCAGGTGGAATGGGAGGAAGGCCTCTCACCAGTCACTAGGCTGAGAGACGATGCAGGTAAGCATGGCTTCTCTTCTTTGCCTCAGAAACCACAGCAATGGCAGTTTGAATGGGAGGAAGGCCTCTCACCAGTCACTAGGCCGTGAAACGATCGAGGTAAGCATGGCGGCTCTACTTTGCCTCAGAAGCCAGAACAATGGCAGTTGGAATGGGAGGAAGGCATCTCACAAGTCACTAGCCCGAAAGACCAAGGAGCTAAACATGGCTGCTCTTCTTTGCCTCAGAAGAGAGAGGAACGGCAGTTGGAATTGGAGGAATACCTCCCACCAGTCACTGGGCCGAGAGACCATGGAGCTAAGCACGACTGCACTTCTTTGCATCAGAAGCGAGAGCAATGGCAGATGAAATGGGAGGAAGTCCTCTCACCAGTCACTAGGCCGAGACATCATGGAGCTAAGCACGACTGCACTTCTCTTGCCTCAGAAGCGAGAGCAACGACAGTTGGAATTGGAGGAATACCTCTCACCAGTCACTGGGCCGAGAGACCTTGGAGCTAGGCACAGCTGCTCTTCTATGCCTCAGAAGGCAGAGCAATGATAGTTGGAATGGGAGGAAGGCCTCTCACTAGTCACTAGGCCGAGAGACCATGGAGCTAAGCATGGCTGCACTTCTTTGCCTGAGAAGCCAGAGCAATGGCAGTTGGAATGGGAGGAAGGCCTCTTACCAGTCACTAGGCCGAGAGACCATGGAGCTAAGCATGGCTGCTCTTCTTTGCCTCAGTAGCGAAATCAATGGCAGTTTGAATGGGAGGAAGTCCTCTTACCTGTAACTAGGCCGAGAGACCATGGAGCTAAGCATGCCTGCTCTTTTTTACCTAAGATGCCAGAGCAATGGCAGTTGGAATGGGAGGATGACCTCTCACCAGTCACTTCGCCGAGAGACCATGGAGCTAAGCATGGCTGCTCTTCTTTGCCGCAGAAGCCAGAGGAATAGCAGTTCAAATGGGAGGAAGGCCTCTCACCAGTCACTGGGCCAAGAGAACATGGAGCAAGGCACGGCTGCTCTTCCTTGAAGCAGAATCCAGAGGAATGGCAGTTGGAACTGGAGGAAGGCTTCTTACCAGTCACTAGGCCGAGAGACGATCGAGGTAAGCATGGCTGCTCTTCTTTGCCTCAGAAACTGGAGCAATGGCAGTTGGAATGGGAGGAAGGCCTCTTACCAGTCACTAGTCCGAGAGACCATGGAGCTAAGCATGGCTGCTCTACTTTACCTCAGAAGCCATAGCAATGGCAGTTGGAATGGGAGGAAGACCTCAAACCAGTCACTGGGCCGAGAGAACATGGAGCAAGACACGGCTTCTCTTCTTTGCCGCAGAATCCAGAGGAATGGCACTTGGAATGGGAGGAAGGCCTCTCACCAGGCACTACGTCGAGAGACCAGGGAGATAAGCATAGCTGCTATTCTTTGCCTCAGAAACCAGAGGAATGGCAGTTGAAATGGGAGGAAGGCCTCTTACCAGTCACTAGGGCGAGATGCCATGGAGGTAGTCATGGCTCCTATTCTTTGCCTCAGAAGCCAGAGCAATGGCAGTTGGAATGGGAGAAAGGCCTCTTGCCAGTCACTAGGCCTAGAGACCATGGAGCTAAGCATGGCTGCTCTTCTTTACCTCAGAAGCCAGAGCAATGGCAGTTGGAATGGGAGGAAGGCCTCCCACCAGTCACTAGACCGAGAGACCATCGAGCTAAGCATGGCTGCTCTTCTTTTGCTCAGAAGTCAGAGCAATGGCAGTTAGAATGGGAGGAAGGCCTCTCACCAGTCAGTGGGCCGAGAGACCACGGAGCAAAGCATGGCTGTTCTTCCTTTCCTCAGAAGCCAGAGCAATGGCAGTTGGAATGGAAGGAAGGCCTATAACCAGTCACTAGGCCGAGAGACCATGAAGCTAAGCATGGCTTCTCTTCTTTGCCTCAGAAGCCAGAGCAATGGCAGTTGGAATGGGAGGAAGACCTCTCACCTATCACTGGGCTGAGAGACCATGGAGCTAAGCATGGCTGCTCTTCTTTGCCTCAGAAGCCAGAGCAATGGCAGTTGGTATGGGAGGAAGGCCTCTCACCAGTCACTGGGCCGAGAGACGATGGAGGTAAGCATGGCTGCTTTTCTTTGGCTAAGAAGCCAGGGCAATGGCAGTCGGAATGGGAGGAAGCCCTCCTACCAGTCACTAGGCCGAGAGACCATGAAGCTAAGCATGGCTGCTCTTCCGTACCTCAGAAGCCAGAACAATGGCAGTTGGAATGGGAGGAATACCTCTCACCAGTCACTGGGCCGAGAGACTATGGAGCTAGTCACGGCTCCTCTTCTTTGTCTCAGAAGGCAGAGCAATGGCAGGTGGAATGGCAGGAAGACCTCTCAACAGTCACTAGGCCAAGACACCATGGAGCTAAGCATGGCTGCTCTTCTTTGCCTCAGAAGCCAGAGCAATGGCAGTTGGAATGGGAGAATGGCCTCTCATAAGTCACGAGGCGGAGAGACCATGGAGCTAAGCATGCCTGCTCTTTTTTACCTAAGATGCCAGAGCAATGGCAGTAGGAATGGGAGGATGGCCTCTCACCAGTCACTTCGCCGAGAGACCATGGAGCTAAGCATGGCTGCTCTTCTTTGCCTCAGAAGCGAGAGCAATAGTAGTTGAAATGGGAGGAAGGCCTCTCACCAGTCACTGGGCCTAGAGAACATGGAGCAAGGCACGGCTGCTCTTCTTTGCCTCAGAAGCCAGAGCAATGGCAGTTGGAATGGGAGGAAGGCCTCTCACTAGGCACTAGGCCGAGAGACCAAGGATCTAAGCATGGCTGCTCTTCGTTGCCTCAGAAGCCAGAGGAATGGTAGTTGGAATGGGAGGAAGGCCTCTTACCAGTCATTAGGCCGAGAGACCATGGAGCTAAGCATGGCTGCTCTTCTTTGCCTCAGAAGTCAGAGGAATGGCAGTTGGAACTGGAGGAAAGCCTCTTCCCTGTAACTAGGCCGAGAGACCATAGAGCTAAATATGGCTGCTCTTCCTTGCCTCAGAAGCCAGAACAATGGCAGTTGGAATGGGAGGAAGGCCTCTCACCAGTCATTGGGCCAAGAGACCACGGAGCTAGGCAGGGCTGCTTTTCTTTTCCTCAGAAGCCAGAGGAATGCCAGTTGGAACTGGAGGAAAGCCTCTTACCAGTCACTAGGTCGAGAGACGATCGAGGTAAGCATGGCTGCTCTTCTTTGCCTCAGAAACTGGAGCAATGGCAGTTGGAATGGGAGGAAGGCCTATTACCAGTCACTAGGCCGAGAGACAATCGAGCTAAGTATGGCTGCTCCTCTTTGCCTCAGAAGCCTGAGCAATGGAAGTTGGAATGGGAGAAAGGCCTGTCACCAGTCAGTAGGCCGAGAGACCACGGAGCTAAGCATGGCTGTTCTTCTTTGCCTCAGAAGGCAGAGCAATGGTATTTGGAATGGAAGGAAGGCCTCTAACCTGTCACTAGGCCGAGAGACCATGGAGCTAAGGATGGCTGCTCTTCCTTGCCTAAGACGTCAGAGCGATGGCAGTTTGAATTCGAGGAAGGTCTCTTCCTATTCACTGGGCCGAGACCATGGAGCTCGGCATGGCTGCTCTTCTTTGCCTGAGAATCCAGAGGAATTGCAATTGGAATGGCAGGAAAGCCCCTCACGAGTCACTTGGCCGAGAGACCATGGAGCTAGTCACGGCTCCTCTTCTTTGCCTCAGAAGGCAGAGTAATGGCAGTTGGAATAGGAGGAAGGCCTCTCAACAGTCACTAGGCCGAGAGACCATGGAGCTAAGTATGGCTGGTATTCTTTGCCTCAGAAGAGAGAGCAATGGCAGTTGGAATGGGAGGAAGGCCTCTCACCAGTCATTCGGCCGAGAGACCATGGACCTAGTCACGGTTCCTCTTCTTTGCCTCAGAAGGCAGAGCAGTGGCAGGTGGAATGGGAGGAAGGCCTCTCACCAGTCACTAGGCTGAGAGACGATGCAGGTAAGCATGGCTTCTCTTCTTTGCCTCAGAAACCACAGCAATGGCAGTTTGAATGGGAGGAAGGCCTCTCACCAGTCACTAGGCCGTGAAACGATCGAGGTAAGCATGGCGGCTCTACTTTGCCTCAGAAGCCAGAACAATGGCAGTTGGAATGGGAGGAAGGCATCTCACAAGTCACTAGCCCGAAAGACCAAGGAGCTAAACATGGCTGCTCTTCTTTGCCTCAGAAGAGAGAGGAACGGCAGTTGGAATTGGAGGAATACCTCCCACCAGTCACTGGGCCGAGAGACCATGGAGCTAAGCACGACTGCACTTCTTTGCATCAGAAGCGAGAGCAATGGCAGATGAAATGGGAGGAAGTCCTCTCACCAGTCACTAGGCCGAGACATCATGGAGCTAAGCACGACTGCACTTCTCTGCCTCAGAAGCGAGAGCAACGACAGTTGGAATTGGAGGAATACCTCTCACCAGTCACTGGGCCGAGAGACCTTGGAGCTAGGCACAGCTGCTCTTCTATGCCTCAGAAGGCAGAGCAATGATAGTTGGAATGGGAGGAAGGCCTCTCACTAGTCCCTAGGCCGAGAGACCATGGAGCTAAGCATGGCTGCACTTCTTTGCCTGAGAAGCCAGAGCAATGGCAGTTGGAATGGGAGGAAGGCCTCTTACCAGTCACTAGGCCGAGAGACCATGGAGCTAAGCATGGCTGCTCTTCTTTGCCTCAGAAACCAGAGCAATGGCAGTTGGAATGGGAGGAAGGCCTCTCACCAGTCACTGCGCCGAGAGACCATGGAGCTAAGCATGGCTACTCTTCTTTGCCTAAGAAGCCAGAGCAATGGCAGTTGGAATGGGAGGAAGGCCTCTCACCAGTCAGAGGGCCGAGAGACCATGGAGATAAGCATGGCTGCTCTTCTTTGCCTTAGAAGCCAGAGCAATGGCAGTTGGAATGGGAGGAATGCCTCTCACCAGTCACTGGGCCGAGAGACCATGGAACTAGGCACGGCTGCTCTTCTTTCCCTCAGAAGCCAGAGCAATGGCAGTTGAAATGGTAGGAAGGCCTCTCACCAGTCACTAGGCTGAGAGACCATGGAGCTAAGCACGGCTGCTCTTCTTTGCCTCAGAAACCAGAGCAATGGCAGTTGGAATGGGAGGAAAGCCGGTAACCAGTAACTAGGCCAAGAGACCATGGAGCTAAGCATGGCTGCTCTTCTTTGCCTCAGAAGCCAGAGCAATTGCAGTTGGAATTGGAGGAAGGCCTCTTACCAGTCACTAGGCCGAGAGACAATCGAGCTAAGTATGGCTCCTCTTCTTTGCCTCAGAAGCCTGAGCAATGGAAGTTGGAATGGGAGAAACGCCTGTCACCAGTCAATGGGCCGAGAGACCACGGAGCTAAGCATGGCTGTTCTTCTTTGCATCAGAAGCCAGAGCAATGGCAGTTGGAATGGGAGGAAGGCCTCTTACCTGACACTAGGCAAAAGAGACAATGGAGCAAATCATGGTTGCACATCTTTGCCTCAGAAGCCAGACGACTGGAAGTTGGAATAGGAGGAAGGTCTCTCACCAGTAATTAAGCCGAGAGACCATGGAGCTAAGCATGGCTGCTCTTCCTTGCCTCAGAATCAGAGCAATGGCAGTTGGAATGGGAGGAAGGCCTCTCACCAGTCACTAGGCCGAGAGACCATGGAACTAGGCACGGCTGCTCTTCTTTACCTGAGAAGCCAGAGCAATGGCAGTTGGAATGGGAGGAAGGCCTCTCACCAGTCACTAGGCCGAGAGACCATGGAGCTAAGCACGGCTGCTCTTCTTTGCCTCAGAAGCCAGAGCAATGGTAGTTGGAATGGGAGAAAGGCCACTCATAAGTCACGAGGCGGAGAGACCATGGAGGGAAGCATGCCTGCTCTTTTTTACCTAAGATGCCAGAGCAATGGCAGTTGGAATGGGAGGATGACCTCTCACCAGTCACTTCGCCGAGAGACCATGGAGCTAAGCATGGCTGCTCTTCTTTGCCTCAGAAGCCAGAGGAATAGCAGTTGAAATGGGAGGAAGGCCTCTCACCAGTCACTGGGCCAAGAGAACATGGAGCAAGGCACGGCTGCTCTTCTTTGCCGCAGAATCCAGAGGAATGGCAGTTGGAATGGGAGGAAGTCCTCTCACCAGGCACTAGGCCGAGAGACCAAGGATCTAAGCATGGCTGCTCTTCGTTGCCTCAGAAGCCAGAGGAATGGTAGTTGGAATGGGAGGAAGGCCTCTTACCAGTCATTAGGCCGAGAGACCATGGAGCTAAGCATGGCTGCTCTTCTTTGCCTCAGTAGCGAAATCAATGGCAGTTGGAATGGGAGGAAGTCCTCTTACCTGTAACTAGGCCGAGAGACCATGGAGCTAAGCATGCCTGCTCTTTTTTACCTAAGATGCCAGAGCAATGGCAGTTGGAATGGGAGGATGACCTCTCACCAGTCACTTCGCCGAGTGACCATGGAGCTAAGCATGGCTGCTCTTCTTTGCCTCAGAAGCCAGAGGAATAGCAGTTCAAATGGGAGGAAGGCCTCTCACCAGTCACTGGGCCAAGAGAACATGGAGCAAGGCACGGCTGCTCTTCCTTGAAGCAGAATCCAGAGGAATGGCAGTTGGAACTGGAGGAAGGCTTCTTACCAGTCACTAGGCCGAGAGACGATCGAGGTAAGCATGGCTGCTCTTCTTTGCCTCAGAAACTGGAGCAATGGCAGTTGGAATGGGAGGAAGGCCTCTTACCAGTCACTAGTCCGAGAGACCATGGAGCTAAGTATGGCTGCTCTACTTTACCTCAGAAGCCATAGCAATGGCAGTTGGAATGGGAGGAAGACCTCAAACCAGTCACTGGGCCGAGAGAACATGGAGCAAGACACGGCTTCTCTTCTTTGCCGCAGAATCCAGAGGAATGGCACTTGGAATGGGAGGAAGGCCTCTCACCAGGCACTACGTCGAGAGACCAGGGAGATAAGCATAGCTGCTATTCTTTGCCTCAGAAACCAGAGGAATGGCAGTTGAAATGGGAGGAAGGCCTCTTACCAGTCACTAGGGCGAGATGCCATGGAGGTAGTCATGGCTCCTATTCTTTGCCTCAGAAGCCAGAGCAATGGCAGTTGGAATGGGAGAAAGGCCTCTTGCCAGTCACTAGGCCTAGAGACCATGGAGCTAAGCATGGCTGCTCTTCTTTACCTCAGAAGCCAGAGCAATGGCAGTTGGAATGGGAGGAAGGCCTCCCACCAGTCACTAGACCGAGAGACCATCGAGCTAAGCATGGCTGCTCTTCTTTTGCTCAGAAGCCAGAGCAATGGCAGTTAGAATGGGAGGAAGGCCTCTCACCAGTCAGTGGGCCGAGAGACCACGGAGCAAAGCATGGCTGTTCTTCCTTTCCTCAGAAGCCAGAGCAATGGCAGTTGGAATGGAAGGAAGGCCTATAACCAGTCACTAGGCCGAGAGACCATGAAGCTAAGCATGGCTTCTCTTCTTTGCCTCAGAAGCCAGAGCAATGGCAGTTGGAATGGGAGGAAGACCTCTCACCTATCACTGGGCTGAGAGACCATGGAGCTAAGCATGGCTGCTCTTCTTTGCCTCAGAAGCCAGAGCAATGGCAGTTGGTATGGAGGAAGGCCTCTCACCAGTCACTGGGGCGAGAGACGATGGAGGTAAGCATGGCTGCTTTTCTTTGGCTAAGAAGCCAGGGCAATGGCAGTCGGAATGGGAGGAAGCCCTCCTACCAGTCACTGGGCCGAGAGACCATGAAGCTAAGCATGGCTGCTCTTCCGTACCTCAGAAGCCAGAACAATGGCAGTTGGAATGGGAGGAATACCTCTCACCAGTCACTGGGCCGAGAGACCATGGAGCTAACCATGACTGCTCTTCTTTGCCTCAGAAGCCAGAGCAATGGCAGTTCAAATGAGAGGAAGACCTCTCACCAGTCTCTGGGCCGAGAGACCATGGAGCTAAGCATGGCTGCTCTCCCTTCCCTCAGAAGCCAGAGCAATGGCAGTTAGAATGGGAGGAAGGCCTCTCACCAGAAGCCAGGGGAATGGCAGTTGGAATGGGAGGAAGGCCTCTCTTCAGTCACAGGGCCGAGACCATGGAGCGAAACATGGCTTCTCTTCCTTGCCTCAGAAGCTAGAGCAATCGGAGTTGGAATGGGAGGAAGGCATCTTACCAATCACTTGTCCGAGATACCATGGAGCGAAGCATGGCTACTCTTCTTTGCCTCAGAAGTCAGAGCAATGGCAGTTGGAATGGGAGGAAGGCCTCTTACCAGTCACTGGGCCGAGAGACCATGGAGCTAATCACGGCTCCTCTTCTTTGCGTCCGAAAGTAGAGCAATGGCAGTTTGAATTCGAGGAAGGCCTCTTCCCAGTCACTGGTCCGAGACCATGGAGCTAGGCATGGCTGCTCTTCTTTGCCTGAGAAGCCAGAGGAATTGCAGTTGGAATGGGAGGAAGGCCTCTCACCAGTTACTGGGCCGAGAGACCATGGAGCTAAGCAGGGCTGCTCTTTTTGCCTAAGAGGCTAGAACAATGGAAGTTGGAATGGGAGGAAGGCCTCTCACCAGTCACTAGGCCGAAAGACCAAGGAGCTAAACATGGCTGCTCTTCTTTGCCTTAGAAGCCAGAGCAATGGCAGTTGGAATGGGACGAAGACCTCTCACCAGTCACTAGGCCGAGACATCATGGAGCTAAGCATGGCTGCTCTTCTTTTCCTAAAAAGCCAGAGCAATGGCAGTTCGAATGGGAGGAAGGCCTCTTACCAGTCACTGGGCTGAGAGACCATGGAGCTAGGCACAGCTGCTCTTCTTTGTCTCAGAAGCCAGAGCAATGGCAGTTGGAATAGGAGGAATACCTCTCACCAGTCAATGGGCCGAGAGACCTTGTAGCTAAGCATGGCTGCTCTTCTTTGCCTCAGAAGCCAGAGCAATGGCAGTTGGAATGTAAGGAAGGCCTCTCACTAGTCTCTAGGCCGAGAGATCATGGAGCTAAGCATGGCTAGTCTTCTTTGCCTCAGAAGCCAGAGCAATAGCAGTTGGAATGGGAGGAAGGCCTCTCACCAGTCACTAGGCCGAGAGACCACGGAGCTAAACATGGCTGCTCTTCTTTGCCTCAGAAGCCAGAGCAATTGCAGTTGGAATGGGAGGAAGGCCTCTCACCAGTCACTGGGCCGAGAGACCCTGGAGCTAAGCATGGCTGCTCTTCTTTGCCTACGAAGCCAGAGCAATGGCAGTTGGAATGGGAGGAAGGCATCTTACCAGTCAATAGGGCGAGAGACCATGGGGATAAGCATGGCTGCTCTTCCTTACGTCAGAAGCAGAGGAATGACTGTTGGAATGGGAGGAAGGCCTCTCACCAGTCACTGGTCTCAGAGACCATGGAGCTAAGCATGGCTGCTCTTCTTTGCCTCAGAATCCAGAGCAATGGCAGTTGGAATGGGAGGAAGGCCTGTCACCAGTCATTGGGCCGAGAGCCGATGGAGCGAAGCATGGATGTTCTTCTTTGCCTTGCAAGCCAGGGCAATGGCAGTTGGAATGGGAGGAAGGCCTCTCACCAGTAACTAGGCCGAGAGACTATGGAGGTAAGCATGGTTAATCTTCTTTCTCTCAGAAGCCAGAGCAATGGCAGCTGGAATTTGAGGAAGGCCTCTCACCAGTCACTAGGCCGATAGACGATCGAGGTAAGCATCGCTGCTGTTCCTTGCCTCAGAAGCGGGAGCAATGGCTGTTTAAATGGGAGGAAGGCCTCTTACCAGTCACTAGACCGAGAGACCATGGAGCTAAGCATGCCTGCTCTACTTTGCCTCAGAAGCCAGAGCAATGGCAGTTGGAATGGTAGGAAGGCCTCTGACCAGTCACTGGGCCGAGAAACATGGAGCAAGGCAGGGCTGCTCTTCTTTGCCGCAGAATCTAGAGGAATGGTAGTTGGAATGGGAGGAAGGCCTCTCATCAAACACTGGGCCGAGAGACGTTGGAGCTAAGCATGCCTGCTCTTTTTTGCCTAAGATGCTAGAGCACTGGCAGTTGGAATGGGAGGAAGGCCTCTGACCAATCACTAGGCCGAGAGACCATGTAGCTAAGCATCGCTGCTCTTCTTTTCCTCAGAAGCTAGAGCAATGTCAGTTGGAATGAGAGGAAGGCCTCTTCCAGTCACTGAGCCGAGAGACCACGGAGCTAAGCATGGCTGCTCTTCTTTCCCTCAGAAGCCAGAGCAATGGCATTTGGAATGCGAGGAAGGCCTCTCAGCAGTCACTAGGCCGAGAGACGATGGAGGAAAGCATGGCTGCTCTTCTTTGCCTCAGAAGCCAGAGCAATGGCAGTTGGAATGGGAGGAAGGCCTCTTACCAGTCAGTGGGCCGAGAGATTATTGAGTTAGGCCCGGCTGCTATTCTTTCCCTCAGAAGCAAGAGAAATGGCAGTTGGAATGGGAGGAAGGCCTCTCACCAGTAACTCTGCCGAGAGACCATGGAGCTAAGCATGGCTGCTCTTCTTAGCCTTAGAAGGCAGAGCAATGGCAGTTGGAATGGGAGGAAAGCCTCTCACCAGTCACTAGATCGAGAGACCACGGAGCTAAGCATCGCTGCTCTTCTTTGCCTGAGAAGCCAGAGGAATGGCAGTTGGAATGGGAGGAAGGCCTCTTACAAATCACTGGGTCGAGAGACCATGTAGCTAGGCAAGGCTGCTCTTCTTTGCCTCAGAAGACAGAGGAATGGCAGTTAGAATGGAAGGAAGGCCTCTCACTAGTCACTAGGCCGAGAGACCATAGAGCTAAGCATGGCTGCTCTTCTTTGCCTCCGAAGCCAGAGCAATGACAATTGGAATGGGAGGGAGGCCTTTTACCAGTCATCCACTGTGTGCCTGGGAGACTATTGGAGGGTGAGTACTTTGAAATCCAACCCCCCTCTCCCACACTGCACCACTGCACGCTCTCAAGGCCTCCTGGTTGCACTCTCTTGACCATGAAATGAGAAGTACCTTGGCCAGCACTCAGCACTCGCCCCATTTCTGGCAGGAGTGTACCAACGCGCCAGAGAACCCACCCCATACCTCCTGGAAGCATTGGGCATTGGACCTCAAGTCCTTTCATGCCCTGCGATCTCCCCTTTCTCCTCCGCTCGCGCGTTTGCGTCCTTTGAAAATTTGAAGCTTTTTATATGTTTTCTTCTCTTTCAGATCATGGATGGTTTCCACCAGATGGGGTTTCCGCAGTGCATTGGGGCGGTGGATGGGACGCACATTCTGGTGCGGCCCCCAAAGGGTAGAGGAGAGGAATTCATAAACAGGAAAAGTGCTTTCTCCATACTGCTCCAGGGCACGGTGGATCATTCCGGGAGATTTGTGGACATCGTCCTGGGGTACACGGGGAGAACGCATGACGCGTTTGTCCTCAATCGCTGAACCATGGTTGGGTTCACCCCGATGCTGTGGGGCTAGGGTCTCATACTCCTCTGGTCCGTGCACACTGTCTGGTTTCTCTTCTGCAACCACAGGAAGGAGAAGGCGAGGGAGCAGCACCAGGAGGATGTGGTGGTGGCCACATCAACAGAAGGGGAAGGTAAGAATTTCACACGGCAGACAAAGGTTGAACAAACTTTTTTATTTAGCTCCTGGATACTCGTGCAGCCCAGGGTTTGTGTGCAAACCAATGCAAAGTCTGGGAAGCTGTGGTGGAGAGCAAGGAGAGAAGTTTGCATTGCCACCTCAAAATCAGCCTTTATTTTGCCCGGAAAAATTCATTTTGCTCCTTCTGTCGCACTCTTCAGCACAACAGGACAGCCCGCCGCCATCTGCCCCAGGTTCCAGCCCGGAAGGTCCGCGAAGGGCGGAGCGGGAAGACCCTTCCTCCTCAAGCCAGGAAAGGCTTGAGATTGTCGTGGGGGAGGAAGTTGAGGTGGTGGCGGAGGAAGGTGAGCAACAAATCGCGGTCCCATCACTCCGATGCTCTTCCGGTGGGGTTCGGATAACACAGCAGCATTCCTTGTCTTCTATTGGCAGGCCACGCCATGGAAAGCGGCGGAGTCCAGGAGGAGAGGCCCCCGGTGGAGATGCCAGGTCCATCCACGCCTGGTGAGAAACCACACAATTCATGGGTAAATAGAAAAGAAGGTAGTACACGACACGTGTGCAGTCTAACTTTTCCCTCCTCAAAATCTCAATAGGGCCTCAACGCCAGCGGCACCCGTCGCCGGTTCGTGCAGCGCTGGCAACTCTGCGCGAGTTGGAGGACCAGGCAAAGCAATTCTGTACGTATGGTAGCTAGCGGGAAGGAGATAACAGACGCAGCACTGCGCTTTCTGTATTGTGGGCCAAGAATTCATGGCTTGACCTTTCTTTCCCTACAGATGAGGCGACACAAAGGTCCATATCCGAGCTGTCGCAGACAATCGAGGGGCACTACGCCCAATTGAGAAGAAACATAAGAGCTGCGCGGTCGCAACTACACCAGAGTGGGCGTTAAAGTTTTGATAAACAGTTGTTTTATTTTTGTAAATATTTATTAAAGTTCATATTTATATTTCAAGGCTTGCCTCTGACTTTTTTTCACCCCACGCCACCCCCCTTTAGAAAAGCTGGACGGCGAGGGACGTTCGTTTGTGATGCCCGCCTTGCGCTTGGGGGCGAAGAGGTCAGCCGGTACCTGTGCACGGGACTCCACAACGTTAGGACCGCAATACCGTTTGGCGGTGAGCCACTGGAAGCGTTGGAAAAGGAAGACCCCTCCGCAGTAGACTGGAGAGACATCGGGGCCGGTTGCAGCCTCAAAGCCTGCAAAGAGAGGGCCCCTTTAGGCTCCGCGGTTACCACGGGCCCCACAACCTTCTCCCAAGGTGTCCAGCAGGTGTCCACGCAGCGCCTGGCAAGAGAAAGGGCCCCTTTAGTCGCTGCTGTCCCCATAGGCCCCCCGCCCCTCCCCACCCCTCTGAAGGGGACTTGAGAAACCTTGAGGCCGGTTGCAGCTTCTGCTGGGCCCCCTCGGAGACGCGGTCGAGGTTCTTTTCCCCCAACTTTCTCGCAAGGTGCCCAGCCGGTGTCCATGCAGCGTTTGCAAGGAGGGGGCCCATTCAGAAACCTTGAGGCCGCTTGCAGTTCCCTCCAAGCCCCTGCGGGGACGCGGTCGAGTTTCTTTTCCTCCAACCTTCTCGCAAGGTGTCCAGCAGGTGTCCACGCAGCGCCTGGAAAGAGAGGGCCCCTCTAGTCGCTGCTGAACTCATAGGCCCCCCTCCCCTCCCAACCCCTCTGCAGGAGACTGGAGAAACCTTGAGGCCGGTTGCAGCTCCCTCCAAGCCCCTGCGGGGACGCGGTCAAGGTTCTTTTCCCCCAACCTTCTCGCAAGGTGTCCAGCAGGTTCCACAGGAGCCAGGAAAGAGAGGGCCCCTCTAGTCGCTGCTGTCCCCATAGGCCCCCCTCCCCTCCCCACTCTTCTGCAGGAGACTGGAGAAACTTCGATGCCGGTTGCAGCTTCCTCCAAGCCCTTGCTGGGACGCGGTCGAGGTTCTTTTCCCCCAACCTTCTCTCAAGGTGTCCAGCAGGTGTCCACGCAGCGCCTGGAAAGAGAGGGCCCCTCTAGTCGCTGCTGTCCCCATAGGCCCCCCTCCCCTCCCCACTCTTCTGCAGGAGACTGGAGAAACCTCGATGCCGGTTGCAGCTTCCTCCAAGCCCTTGTTGGGACGCGGTCGAGGTTCTTTTCCCCCCACTTTCTCTCAAGGTGTCCAGCAGATGTCCACATGGAGCCTGGAAAGAGAGGGCAGCATTAAAATGTGTTCCCCCTCCACCCGTCCTCGCAGCTTGCTCGCCACAGTGCGTGGCGAGCTCCCTTTAAAAACTGGGCCAGCAGCACCCCCCACCCCCAACCGCACACATTTTGGCCCCTGCTGCGCACCTGCCCCAGTTGCTTCCATGCTCAAGTCATACCAGGGTAACCGGCATGAGAGCCCCAGAGAACCATTCCATAGCCAAAACGCACCAAACTTGTTTTTAACTTAGTGTTTGAATAATAAGCAAAATGGGAAAGTAACCATGGGACCCCTGGACAGCCCCCACGCCGCCCATGCTTTCATTTCATCTCAATTCTGGCCAGGGAAGGGCTCCCCCTCACCCCTTGCGTGGCCCCCCGGCTTCCACAGCTGGAGAATGCTCCTGGGTTTTGTAGGCCCGATTTCCTCAGGAGGAGAGGAGATTTGACGTCACATATCCCAAGGCGGTCCACCCAGAAGCCAGGGGCGCCCCAAACCCAAACCCGCAGCCCCCTAAACCGCCAAGAGGCCCATGCGCACTTCCCTTAAATGTTTTAAAATGATAAATAAATATAAAGAAGTAAAAGAACCCAGGTACCTAGAATCCTCCCTCTTTTTTCCTGTTCTTCACCGCTTACCGAGTAAAACAAGATGGTGCCGTCCGGCTCTTTGTGGGGCGGGGCCAACCGCTGAGGCTGGCCACGCCCACGTCCTGCCCTCCGTGGCTCCCATGGGCGAGTAAGTGCATATCTGCGCTTCCACACACGTTCGCAAGTGCGCAAAAACGCGAATCGGCGGAAAAAAACCACATTTCTCAAGGTTTTCAAAAAGTGCGCACAAACGCCAGTTCGGACCGTGCCTATGCGGATCGACGTGTGGAAACGAAAAAATAAATGCGATCAAACGCACCACAAGGTGTGGAAGACCTTCATTAGAGGTCGCATTGCTCCGTTTTATATACACGTGTGGAAAGGGCCTACGTGAGGTAATTTCTGAGGTAAAATCAACCCCCAAGGGAGGGAAGCGTTGTGGGAAGAAAACACACAAAGGAAAAGGGCAGGATTGCACAAAATATTTCATCACTCTACAAATATATTCTAGTAGGAAGAGGAGAAAGAAACGGGGGCGTTTTAGAAGTAGCTGGAAGAGTGGGAAGGCAGGGGACGAAGTGGAGTTATTCCGGCTAAACTGGGACATTTTGAGGATTTGCTTTATGAAAGCTGCAAATGTGGCTAAAGCAGGGATGGGAAAAGTGGGGCTCAAGGACTGCATGTGCCCTCCAGCTCCCCAAAACTGAGGAACCCCCTCCATTTTAAAAAAGTTGGTGGTCTTTTGGGGTGACTTCAGCCCCTCCCCAAATGGTGCAAATAGCACCCCTCAAATCAGTACCTCCTTCCCCTTCTGGAACAGGGTTTCCCAAAATGGGCTGTACTTTTTCAGGAGCCCTAGGATCCTTATTTATTTATTTATTTATTTGTTTATTTCATTCACCAGCAACTTTTACCTCAAGAAATATGGGTTCTTATTGTTGTTTTGTGCCTTTATAAGGAGTGAAAGAGTATGGCAAAATATACAGCATTTTCCCCATCTTTTTCCCTGGTCTACTCTGCAGGGCTGGTGGAAACCCTTCAGTTCAGGGAGGGCATTGCCTGCTGAAAGGCCTAAACCAAAGGATCTCTTGGCCTTTAGTTAACCAAAGTGCCTCCATTTTGAGTTCTGGGCTCCCAGCACTTCCTGCCACCACATTTCTCCTCCTCCTTCCCTGCTGAGCAGAAGCCACTGTGACTCAGGGTTCGTTCCTGATGGTTGAGCAGAAGTTACTTTTTTTTTTAATCAACCAGCTGTCAGAGTTTTAGTCCTGGATTCTGAGTATATTCTAAGAGGAGCGGCCATGGAAATGTGAGGGGGGTGTTGGTGTTTTTCTGAGGTAGTTTCTGAGGAAAAAATGAACCCCAAGGGAGGGAAGCGTTATAATAATAATTTCATAACTAATATTAATTAATTATAGTATTATTAATGATATTATAATTAATTAATATGGATTGTGTTGTGTTGTTAATTAATTAATTAATTAATATTAAGGCTTTCCAGCAGGATCCAGAAGGTTCCAGAAGGTTCCAGAAGGTTGGAATGGGAGAATGGCTTCTTATCAGTCACTAGGCCGAGAGACCATGGAGCTAAGCATGGCTGCTCTTCTTTGCCTCAGAAGCTAGAGCAATCGCAGTTGAAATGGGAGGAAGGCCTCTTACCAATCACTTGTCCGAGATACCATGGAGAGAAGCATGGCTACTCTTCTTTGCCTCAGAAGCCAGAGCAATGGCAGTTGGAATGGGAGGAAGGCCTCTCACCAGTCACTGGGCCGAGAGACCATGGAGCTAATCACGGCTCCTGTTCTTTGCGTCCGAAGGTAGAGCAATGTCAGTTTGAATTCGAGGAAGGCCTCTTCCCAGTCATTGGTCCGAGACCATGGAGCTAGGCATGGCTGCTCTTCTTTGCCTGAGAAGCCAGAGGAATTGCAGTTGGAATGGGAGGAAGGCCTCTCAACAGTTACTGGGCCGAGAGACCATGGAGCTAAGCAGGGCTGCTATTTTTTGCCTAAGATGCTAGAGCAATGGAAGTTGGAATGGGAGGAAGGCCTCTCACCAGTCACTAGGCCGAAAGACCAACGACCTAAACATGGCTGCTCTTCTTTGCCTTAGAAGCCAGAGCAATGGCAGCTGGAATTGGAGGAAGGCCTCTCACCAGTCACAAGGCCGAGACACCATGGAGCTAAGCATGGCTGCTCTTCTTTGCCTCAGAAGCCAGACGAATGGCAGTCGGAATGGGAGGAAGTCCTCTCACCAGTCACTAGGCCGAGAGACCATGGAGCTAAGCATGGCTGCTCTTCTTTGCCTCAGAAGCCAGAGCAATGGCAGTTGGAATGGGAGGAAGTCCTCTCACCAGTCACTAGGACGAGAGACCATGGAGCTAAGCATGGCTGCTCTTCTTTGCCTCAGAAGCCAGAGGAATGGCAGTTGGAATGGAAGGAAAGCCTCTTACTAGTCACCGGGCTGAGAGCCCATGGAGCTAAGTATGGCTGCGCTTCTTTGACTCAGAGGATAGAACAATCGCAGTTGGAATGGGAGGAAGGCCTCTTACCAGTCACTAGGGCGAGATACCATGGAGGTAGTCACGGCTCCTATTCTTTGCCTCAGAAGCCAGAGCAATGGCAGTTGGAATGGGAGAAAGGCCTCTCACCAGGAACTAGGCCAAGAGACCATGGAGCTTGGCACGGTTGCTCTTCTTTGCCTCAGAAGCCAGAGCAATTGCAGTTGGGATGGGAGGAAAGCCTCTCACTAGTCACTAGGTCGAGAGACCATGGAGCTAAGCATGGCTGCTCTTCTTTCCCACAGGAGCGAGAGCAATGGGAGTTGAAATGGGTGGAAGGCCTCTAACCAGTCACTGGGCCGAGAGACCATGGAGCTAAGCATGGCTGCTCTTCTTTGCCTCAGAAGCCAGAGCAATGGCAGTTGGAATGGGAGGAAGGCCTCTCTCCAGTCACTGGGCCAAGAGACCATGGAGCTAGGCACGGCGGCTCTTCCTTGCGTCAGAAGCCGAAGTAATGGCCGTTGCAATGGGAGGAAGGCCTCTCACCCGTCAGTAGGCCGTGACACGATGGAGGTAAGCATGGCTGCTCTTCTTTGCCTGAGAAGCCACAGCAATGGCAGTTGGAATGCGAGGAAGGCCTCTCAGCAGTCACTAGGCCGAGAGACCATGGAGCTAAGCAGGCCTGCTGTTCTTTGCCACAAAAGCCAGAACAATGGCAGTTGGAATGGGAGGATAGCCTCTTACTAGTGACTATGCCGAGGGACTATCGAGCTAAGCATGGCTGCTCTTCTTTGCCTCAGAAGCCAGAGGAATGGCAGTTGGAATGGGAGGAAGGCCTCTCACCAGTCACTGGGCCGAGAGACCATGGAGGTAGGCACGGCTGCTCTTCTTTGCCTCGGAAGCGAGAGGAATGGCAGTTGGAATGTAAGGAAAGCCTCTTACCAGACACTAGGCTGAGAGCCCATGGAGCTAAGCATGGCTGCTCTTCTTTGCCTAAGAAGCCAGAGCAATGGCAGTTGGAATGGGGAAAGGTCTCTTACCAGTCTCTAGGGCGAGAGACCATGGAGCTAAGCATGGCTGCTCTTCTTTGCCTCAGAAGCCAGAGCAATGCCAGTTGGAATGAGAGGAAGGCCTCTCACCAGTCACAGGGCTGAGAGACCAAGGAGCTAAGCATGGCTACGTTTCTTTGATTAGAGGCTAGAGCAATCGCAGTTGAAATAGGAGGAAGGCCTCTTACCAGTCACTAGGGCGAGTTACCATGGAGCTAAGCATGGCTGCTCTTCTTTGCCTCGGAAGCAAGAGCAATGGCAGTTGGAATGGTACGAAGGCCTCTTACCAGTCACTACGCGGAGAGACGATGTAGGTAAGCATGGCAGCTCTTCTTTGCCTCAGAAACCAGACGAATAGCAGTTGGAAAGGGAGATAAGCCTCTTACCAGTCACTGGGCAGAGGTTCCATGGACCTAAGCATGGCTGCTCTTCTTTGCCTAAGAAGCCAGAGCAATGGCAGTTGGAATGGGAGGAAGGCCTCTCACCAGTCACTAGGCCGAGAGATCATGGAGCTAAGCAGAACTGCTCTTCTTTCCTTCAGAAGCCAGAGCAATTGCAGTTGGAATGGGAGGATGGCCTCTCTCCAGTCACAGGGCCGATAGACCATGGAGCTAAGCATGGCTGCTCTTTTTGCCCCAGAAGCCTGAGCAATGGCAGTTGGAATGGGAGGAAGGCCTCTCACAAGTCACTAGGACGAGAGACCAAGGAGCAGAGCATGGCTGCTCTTCTTTGCTTCAGAAGCCAGAGCAATGGCAGTTCGAATGGGAGAAAGGCCTGTCACTTGTCACTGGGCCAAGAGACCATGGAGCTAAGCATGGATGCTCTACTTTGCCTCAGAATCCAGAGCAATGGCAGTTGGAATGGGAGGAAGGCATCTGACCAGTCACTGGGGCGAGAGAAAATTGAGCAAGGCACGGCTGCTCTTCTTTGCCGCAGAATCTAGAGGAACTGCAGTTGGAATGGGAGGAAGGCCTCTCACCAGTCACTAGGCCAAGAGACCATGGCGCTAAGCATGGCTGCTCTTCTTTGCCTCAGAAGCCGGAGCAATGGCAGTTGGAATGGGAGGAAGGACTCTTAACAGTCACTAGGCCGAGAGACCAAGGAGCAGAGCACGGCTGCTCTTCTTTGCCTCAGAAGTGAGAGCAATGGCAGTTGTAAAGGGAGGAAGGCCTCTCACCAGTCACTAGGCCGAGAGACCATGGAGGTAAGCATGACTACTCTTCTTTGCCTCAGAAGCCAGAGCAATGGCAGCGGGAATGGGAGGAAGGCCTCTCAACAGTCATTCGGCCGAGAAACGATGGAGCTAAGCATCGCTGCTCTTCTTTTCCTCCGAAGCGAAAGCAATGGCAGTTGGAATGGGAGGAAGGCTTCTCACCAGTCACTGGGCCAGAGACCATGGAGCAAAGCATGGCTGCTCTTCTTTGCCTCAGAAGCCGGAGCAATGGAAGTTGGAATGGGAGGAAGGCCTCTTACCAGTCACTAGATTGAGAGACCATGGAGGTTAGCATGGCTGCTCTTCTTTGCCTTAGAACCCAGAGGAATGGCAGTTCGAATGGGAGGAAGGCCTCTCATCAGTCACTGGGCCGTGAGACGATGGGAAAAAAGCATGGCTGCTCTTCTTGGCCTCAGAAGTCAGACGAATGGTAGTTGGAATGGGAGGAAGTCCTCTCACCAGTCACTAGGCCGAGAGACCATGGAGCTAAGCATGGCTGCTCTTTTTTGCCTCAGAAGCGAGAGGAATGGTAGTTGGAATGGAAGGAAAGCCTCTTACCAGACACTAGGCTGAGAGTCCATGGAGCTAAGCATGGCTGCTCTTCTTTGCCTAAGAAGCCAGAGCAATGGCAGTTGAAATGGGAAAGGCCTCTTACCAGTCTCAGGGCGAGAGACCATGGAGCTAAGCATGGCTGCTCTTCTTTGCCTCAGAAGCCAGAGCAATGGCAGTTGGAATGGAGGAAGGCCTCTCACCAGTCACAGGGCTGAGAGACCAAGGAGCTAAGCATGGCTGCGCTTCTTTGCTTAGAGGCTAGAGCAATCGCAGTTGAAATAGGAGGAAGGCCTCTTACCAGTCACTAGGGAGAGAAACCATGGAGCTAAGCATGGCTGCTCTTCTTTCCCTCAGAAGCCAGAGCAATGGCAGTTGGAATGGGATGAAGGCCTCTTACCAGTCACTAGGGAGAGAAACCATGGAGCTAAGCATGGCTGCTCTTCTTTCCCTCAGAAGCCAGAGCAATGGCAGTTGGAATGGGATGAAGGCCTCTTACCAGTCACTAGGCGGAGAGACGATGGAGGTAAGCATGGTTGCTCTTCTTTGCCTCAGAAGCCAGACGAATAGCAGTTGGAATGGGAGGAAGGCCTGTCACCAGTCATTAGGCCGAGAGACCATGGAGCTGAGCATGGCTGCTCTTCTTTGCCTCAGAAGCCAGAGGAATGGCAGTTGGAAAGGGAGATAAGCCTCTTACCAGTCACTGGGCTGAGGTTCCATGGACCTAAACATGGCTGCTCTTCTTTGCCTAAGAAGCCAGAGCAATGGAAGTTGGAATCGGAGGAAGGCCTCTCACCAGTCACAGGACTGAGAGACCAAGGAGCTAAGCATGGCTGCGCTTCTTTGACTTAGAGGCTAGAGCAATCGCAGTTGAAATAGGAGGAAGGCCTCTTACCAGTCACTAGGGAGAGATACCATGGAGCTAAGCATGGCTGCTCTTCTTTCCCTCAGAAGCCAGAGCAATGGCAGTTGGAATGGGAGGAAGGCCTCTTACCAGTCACTAGGCGGAGAGACGATGGAGGTAAGCATGGCTGCTCTTCTTTGCCTCAGAAGCCAGACGAATAGCAGTTGGAATGGGAGGAAGGCCTGTCACCAGTCATTAGGCCGAGAGACCATGGAGCTAAGCATGGCTGCTCTTCTTTCCCTCAGAAGCCAGAGGAATGGCAGTTGGAAAGGGAGATAAGCCTCTTACCAGTCACTGGGCTGAGGTTCCATGGACCTAAACATGGCTGCTCTTCTTTGCCTAAGAAGCCAGAGCAATGGAAGTTGGAATGGGAGGAAGGCCTCTCACCAGTCACGAGACCAAGAGATCATGGAGCTAAGCAGAACTGCTCTTCTTTCCTTCAGAAGCCAGAGCAATGGCAGTTGGAATGGGAGGATGGCCTCTCTCCAGTCACAGGGCTGATAGACCATGGAGCTAAGCATGGCTGCTCTTCTTTGCTTCAGAAGCTAGAGCAATCACAGTTGGAATGGGAGGAAGGCCTCTTACCAGTCACTAGTCCGAGATACCATGGAGCGAAGCATTGCTACTCTTCTTTGCCTCAGAAGCCAGAGCAATGGCAGTTGGAATGGGAGGAAGGCCTCTCACCAGTCACTGGGCCGAGAAACCATGGAGCTAGTCACGGCTCCTCTTCTTTGCGTCCGAAGCCAGAGCAATGGCAGTTTGAATTCGAGACAGGTCTCTTCCCAGTCACTGGGCCGAGACCATGGAGCTAGGCATAGCTGCTCTTCTTTGCCTGAGAAGCCAGAGGAATGGCAGTTGGAATGGGAGGAAAGCCTCTCACGAATCACTGGGCCGAGAGACCATGGAGCTAAGCATGCTTGCTGTTCTTCGCCGCAGAAGCCAGAGGAATGGCAGTTGGAATGGGAGGAAGGCCTCTCACCAGTTACTGGGCCGAGAGACCATTGAGCTAAGCATGGCTGCTCTTTTTGCCTCAGAAGCCATAGTAATGGCAGTTGGAATGGGAGGAAGGCCTCTTACTAGTCATTTGGCCGAGAGACGATTGAGCGAAGTATGGCTGCTCTTTTTTGCCAAAGATGGCAGAGGAATGGCAGTCGGAATGGGAGGAAGGCCTCTCACTAGTCACTACGCCGAGAGACGATGGAGTTAAGCACGGCTGCTCTTTTTGCCCCAGAAGCCTGAGCAATGTCAGTTGGAATGGGAGGAAGGCCTCTCACAAGTCACTAGGACGAGAGACCAAGGAGCAAAGCATGGCTGCTCTTCTTTGCTTCAGAAGCCAGAGCAATGGCAGTTGGAATGGGAGAAAGGCCTGTCACCTGTCACTGGGCCTGGAGACCATGGAGCTAAGCATGGCTGCTCTACTTTGCCTCAGAATCCAGAGCAATGGTAGTTGGAATGGGAGGAAGGCATCTGACCAGTCACTGGGCCGAGAGAAAATTGAGCAAGGCAGGGCTGCTCTTCTTTGCCGCAGAATCTAGAGGAACTGCAGTTGGAATGGGAGGAAGGCCTCTCACCAGTCACTAGGCCAAGAGACCATGGCGCTAAGCATGGCTGCTCTTCTTTGTCTCAGAAGCCAGAGCAATGGCAGTTGGAATGGGAGGATGGCCTCTCACCAGTCACTTCGCCGAGAGACCATGGAGCTAAGCATGGCTGCTCTTCTTTGCCTCAGAAGCCAGAGCAATAGCAATTGAAATGGGAGGAAGGCCTCTCACCAGTCACTGGGCCGATAGACCATGGAGCTAAGCATGGCTGCTCTTCTTTGCCAAAGAAGCCAGAGCAATGGCAGTGGGAATGGGAGGAAGGCCTCTCAACAGTCACTCGGCCGAGAAACGATGGAGCTAAGCATCGCTGCTCTTCTTTTCCTAAGAAGCGAAAGCAATGGCAGTTGGAATGGGAGGAAGGCTTCTCACCAGTGACTGGGCCAATAGACGATGGAGCAAAGCATGGCTGCTCTTCTTTGCCTAAGAAGCCGGAGCAATGGCAGTTGGAATGGGAGGAAGGCCTCTTACCAGTCACTAGATTGAGAGACCATGGAGGTTAGCATGGCTGCTCTTCTTTGCCTTAGAACCCAGAGCAATGGCAGTTCGAATGGGAGGAAGGCCTCTTATCAGTCACTGGGCCGAGAGACCATGGAGCTAGGCACGGCTCATCTTCTTTGCCTGAGAAGCCTGAGCAATGGAAGATGGAATGGGAGGAAGGCCTCTTACCAGTCACTAGACCGAGAGACCATGGAGGTTAGCATGGCTGCTCTTCTTTGCCTCAGAAGCCAGTGAAATGGCAGTTCGAATGGGAGGAAGGCCTATCACCAGTCACTGGGCCGAGAGACGATTGAGGAAAGCACGGCTGCTCTTCTTTGCCTCAGAAGCCAGAGCAATGGCAGTTGGAATGGAAGGAAGGCCTCTAACCAATCACTGGGCCGAGAGACCATAGAGCAAAGCATGGCTGCTCTTTTTGCCTCAGAAGCCGGAGCAATAGCAGTTGGAATGGGAGGAAGGCCTCTCACCAGTCACTGGTCCGATAGACTATAGAGCTGAGCATGGCTGCTCTTCTTTGCCTCAGAAAATAGAGCAATGGCAGTTGCAAAGGGAGGAAGGCCTCTCACCAGTCTCTGCGCCGAGAGACCATGGAGCTAAGCATGGCTGCTCTTCTTTGCCTCAAAAGCCAGAGCAATAGCAGTTGGAATGGGAGGAAGGCCTCTCACCAGTCACTGGTCCGATAGACTATAGAGCTAAGCATGGCTGCTCTTCTTTGCCTCAGAAGCGAGAGCAATGGCAGTTGTAATGGGAGGAAGGCCTCTCACCAGTCACTAGGCCTAGAGACCATGGAGGTAAGCATGACTACTCTTCTTTCCCTCAGAAGCCACAGCAATGGCAGTTGGAATGGGAGGAAGGCCTCTCACCAGTCACTAGGCAGAGAGATCATGGAGCTAAGCATGACTGCTCTTCTTTGCCTCAGAAAGCAGAGCAATGGCAGTTGGAATGGGAGGAAGGCCTCTCACCAGTCACTGCGCCGTGTGACCATGGAGCTAAGCATGGCTGCTCTTCTTTGCTTCAGAAGCTAGAGCAATCACAGTTGGAATGGGAGGAAGGCCTCTTACCAATCACTAGTCCGAGATACCATGGAGCGAAGCATTGCTACTCTTCTTTGCCTCAGAAGCCAGAACAATGGCAGTTGGAATGGGAGGAAGGCCTCTCACCAGTCACTGCGCCGTGTGACCATGGAGCTAAGCATGGCTGCTCTTCTTTGCTTCAGAAGCTAGAGCAATCACAGTTGGAATGGGAGGAAGGCCTCTTACCAATCACTAGTCCGAGATACCATGGAGCGAAGCATTGCTACTCTTCTTTGCCTCAGAAGCCAGAGCAATGGCAGTTGGAATGGGAGGAAGGCCTCTCACCAGTCACTGGGCCGAGAAACCATGGAGCTAGTCACGGCTCCGCTTCTTTGCGTCCGAAGCCAGAGCAATGGCAGTTTGAATTCGAGACAGGTCTCTTCCCAGTCACTGGGCCGAGACCATGGAGCTAGGCATGGCTGCTCTTCTTTGCCTGAGAAGCCAGAGGAATGGCAGTTGGAATGGGAGGAAAGCCTCTCACGAATCACTGGGCCGAGAGACCATGGAGCTAAGCATGCTTGCTGTTCTTCGCCGCAGAAGCCAGAGGAATGGCAGTTGGAATGGGAGGAAGGCCTCTTACCCGTCACTAGGGCGAGATACCGTGGAGCTAAGCATGGCTGCTCTTCTTTGCCTCAGAAGCCAGAGCAACGGCACTTGGAATGGTGACTATAAATTTACTAGTAAGAGGCTATCCTCCCATTCCAACTGCCATTGTTCTGGCTTTTGTGGCAGAGAACAGCAGGCCTGCTTAGCTCCATAATCTCTCAGCCCATTGACTGGTTGGAATGAGGCTTCCATAGTCACCAGTCACTGGGCTGAGAAACCATGGAGCTAGTCACGGCTCCTCTTCTTTGCGTCCGAAGCGAGAGCAATGGCAGTTTGAATTCGATGAAGGCCTCTTCCCAGTCACTAGTCCAAGACCATGGAGCTAGGCATGGCTGCTCTTCTTTGCCTGAGAAGCCAGAGGAATGGCAGTTGGAATGGGAGGAAAGCCTCTCACGAATCACTGGGCCGAGAGACCATGGATCTAAGCATGCTTGCTGTTCTTCGCCGCAGAAGCCAGAGGAATGGCAGTTGGAATGGGAAGAAGGCCTCTCACCAGTTACTGGGCCGAGAGCCATTGAGCTAAGTATGGCTGCTCTTTTTGCCTCAGAAGCCATAGTAATGGCAGTTGGAATGGGAGGAAGGCCTCTTACTAGTCATTTGGCCGAGAGACGATTGAGCTAAGTATGGCTGCTCTTTTTGCCAAAGATGGCAGAGGAATGGCAGTCGGAATGGGAGGAAGGCCTCTCACTAGTCACTACGCCGAGAGACGATGGAGTTAAGCACGGCTGCTCTTTTTGCCCCAGAAGCCTGAGCAATGTCAGTTGGAATGGGAGGAAGGCCTCTCACAAGTCACTAGGATGAGAGACCAAGGAGCAAAGCATGGCTGCTCTTCTTTGCTTCAGAAGCCAGAGCAATGGCAGTTGGAATGGGAGAAGGCCTGTCACCTGTGACTAGGCCTGGAGACCATGGAGCTAAGCATGGCTGCTCTACTTTGCCTCAGAATCCAGAGCAATGGCAGTTGGAATGGGAGGAAGGCATCTGACCAGTCACTGGGCCGAGAGAAAATTGAGCAAGGCAGGGCTGCTCTTCTTTGCCGCAGAATCTAGAGGAACTGCAGTTGGAATGGGAGGAAGGCCTCTCACCAGTCACTAGGCCAAGAGACCATGGCGCTAAGCATGGCTGCTCTTCTTTGCCTCAGAAGCCAGAGCAATGGCGGTTGGAATGGGAGGAGGGACTCTTACCAGTCACTAGGCCGAAAACCATGGAGCTAAGCATGGCTGCTCTTCTTTGCCTCAGAAACCAGAGCAATGGCAGTTGGAATGGGAGGATGGCCTCTCACCAGTCACTTCGCCGAGAGACCATGGAGCTAAGCATGGCTGCTCTTCTTTGCCTCAGAAGCCAGAGCAATGGCAGTGGGAATGGGAGGAAGGCCTCTCAACAGTCACTAGGCCAAGAGACCATGGCGCTAAGCATGGCTGCTCTTCTTTGCCTCAGAAGCCAGAGCAATGGCGGTTGGAATGGGAGGAGGGACTCTTACCAGTCACTAGGCCGAGAGACCATGGAGCTAAGCATGGCTGCTCTTCTTTGCCTCAGAAACCAGAGCAATAGCAGTTAAAATGGGAGGAAGGCCTCTCACCAGTCACTGGGCCGATAGACCATGGAGCTAAGCATGGCTGCTCTTCTTTGCCTCAGAAGCCAGAGCAATGGCAGTGGGAATGGGAGGAAGGCCTCTGAACAGTCACTCGGCCGAGAAACGATGGAGCTAAGCATCGCTGCTCTTCTTTTCCTAAGAAGCGAAAGCAATGGCAGTTGGAATGGGAGGAAGGCTTCTCACCAGTGACTGGGCCAATAGACCATGGAGCAAAGCATGGCTGCTCTTCTTTGCCTCAGAAGCCGGAGCAATGGCAGTTGGAATGGGAGGAAGGCCTCTTACCAGTCACTAGATTGAGAGACCATGGAGGTTAGCATGGCTGCTCTTCTTTGCCTCAGAAGCCGGAGCAATGGCAGTTGGAATGGGAGGAAGGCCTCTTACCAGTCACTAGATTGAGAGACCATGGAGGTTAGCATGGCTGCTCTTCTTTGCCTTAGAACCCAGAGCAATGGCAGTTCGAATGGGAGGAAGGCCTCTTATCAGTCACTGGGCCGAGATACCATGGAGCTAGGCACGGCTCATCTTCTTTGCCTCAGAAACCAGTGAAATGGCAGTTCGAATGGGAGGAAGGCCTATCACCAGTCACTGGGCCGAGAGACGATTGAGGAAAGCACGGCTGCTCTTCTTTGCCTCAGAAGCCAGAGCAATGGCAGTTGGAATGGAAGGAAGGCCTCTCACCAATCACTGGGCCGAGAGCCATAGAGCAAAGCATGGCTGCTCTTTTTGCCTCAGAAGCCGGAGCAATAGCAGTTGGAATGGGAGGAAGGCCTCTCACCAGTCACTAGGCCGAGAGACCATAGAGCAAAGCATGGCTGCTCTTCTTTGCCTAAGAAGCCAGAGCAATGGCAGTTGGAATGGAAGGAAGGCCTCTCACCAATCACTGGGCCGAGAGACCATAGAGCAAAGCATGGCTGCTCTTTTTGCCTCAGAAGCCGGAGCAATAGCAGATGGAATGGGAGGAAGGCCTCTAACCAGTCTCTGGGCAGAGAGAACATGGAGCTAAGCATGGAGCTAAGCTGAGCTCTGGATTCTGCGGCAAAGAAGAGTAGCCTTGCCTTGCTCCATGTTTTCTCGGCTCAGTGACTGCTCAGAGGCCTTGCTCCCATTCAAACTGCCATTGCTCTGGCTTCTGAGGCAAAGAAGAGCAGCCATGCCTAGCTCCATGGTCTCGGACCAGTGACTGGTGAGAGGCCTTCCTCCCATTCCAACTGCCATTGCTCTGGCTTCTGAGGCAAAGAAGAGTAGCCATGCTTCGCTCCATGGTATCTCGGACAAGTGATTGGTAAGATGTCTTCCTCCCATTCCAACTGCCATTGCTCTAGCTTCCGAGGCAAAGAAGAGTAGCCATGTTTCGCTCCATGGTCTCTCGGCCCTGTGACAGAAGAGAGGCCTTCCTCCCATTCCAACTGCCATTTTCCTGGCTTCTGGTGAGAGGCCTTCCTCCCATTCCAACTGCCGTTGCTCTGGCTTCGGAGGGAAGGGAGAGGAGCCATGCTTAGCTCCATGGTCTCTAGGCCCAGTGACTGGTGAGAGGTCTTCCTCTCATTCGAACTGCCATTGCTCTGGCTTCTGAGGCAAAGAAGAGCAGTCATGCTTAGCTCCATGGTCTCTCGGCCCAGTGACTGGTGAGAGGTATTCCTCCCATTCCAACTGCCATTGTTCTGGCTTCTGAGGTACGGAAGAGCAGCCTTGCTTAGCTCTATGGTCTCTTGGCCTAGTGACTGGTAGGAGGGCTTACTCCCATTCGAACTGCCATTGCCCTGGCTTCTTAGCCAAAGAAAAACAGCCATGCTTATCTCCATCGTCTCTCGGCCCAGTGACTGGTGAGAGGCCTTCCTCCCATACCAACTGCCATTGCTCTGGCTTCTGAGGCAAAGAAGAGCAGCCATGCTTAGCTCCATGGTCTCTCAGCCCAGTGATAGGTGAGAGGTCTTCCTCCCATTCCAACTGCCATTGCTCTGGCTTCTGAGGCAAAGAAGAGCAGCCATGCTTAGCTTCATGGTCTCTCGGCCTAGTGACTGGTTATAGGCCTTCCTTCCATTCCAACTGCCATTGCTCTGGCTTCTGAGGCAAGGAAAAACAGCCATGCTTAGCTCGATGGTCTCTCGGTCTAGTGACTGGCAAGAGGCCTTACTCCCATTCCAACTGCCATTGCTCTGGCTTCTGAGGTAAAGAAGAGCAGCCATGCTTAGCTCCATGGTCTCTAGAGCTAGTGACTGGGAAGAGGCCTTTCTCCCATTCCATCTGCCATTGCTCTGGCTTCTGAGGCAAAGAATTGGAGCCATGACTACCTCCATGGTATCTCGCCCTAGTGACTGGTAAGAGGCCTTCCTCCCATTCCAACTACCATTGCTTTGGCTTCTGAGGCAAAGAAGAGCAGCCATGCTTCGCTCCATGGTATCTCGGCCCTAGTGACTGGTAAGAGGCCTTCCTCGCAATTCCAACTGCGATTGCTCATCCTCTTAGTCAGAAGCGCAGCCATGACTTAGCTCCATGGGCTCTCAGCTCGAGTGACTAGGTAAGAGGCTTTCCTCCCATTCCAACTGCCATTCCTCTGGCTTCTGAGGCAAAGAAGAGCAGCCATGCTTAGCTCCATGGTCTCTCGGCCTAGTGACTGGTGAGAGGCTTCCTCCCATTCCAATTGCCATTCGTCTGGCTTCTGAGGCAAAGAAGAGCAGCATGCTTAGCTCCATGGTCTCTCGCCCTAGTGACTGGTAATGAGGCCTTCCTCCCATTCCAACTGCCATTGCTCTGGCTTCTTAGGCAAAGAAGAGCAGCCATGCTTAGCTCATGGTCTCTCGGCCTAGTGACTGGTGAGAGGCCTTCCTCCCATTTCAACTGCCATTGCTCCGGCATCTGAGGCAAAGAAGAGCAGTCATGCTTAGCTCCAGGGACTCTCGGCCCAGTGACTGGTGAGAGGCCTTCCTCCCATTCCAACTGCCATTGCTCTGGCTTCTGAGGCAAAGAAGAGCAGCCGTGCTTAGCTCCATGGTCTCTCGGCCTAGTAACTGGTTAGAGGCCTTCCTCCCATTCCAACTGCCATTGCTCTGCCTTTTGAGGCAAAGAAGAGCAGCCATGCTTAGCTGCATGGTCTCTCGGCCTAGTGACTGGTGAGAGGCGTTCCTCCCATTCCAAGTGCCATTCCTCTGGATTCTGCGGCAAAGACGAGCAGCCGTGCCTTGCTCCATGTTCTCTCGGCCCAGTGACTGGTTAGAGGCCTTCCTCCCATTCCAACTGCCATTGCTCTGGCTTCTCAGGCAAAGTAGAGCAGCCATGCTTAGCTCCATGTTCTCTCGGTCTAGTGACTAGTAAGAGGCCTTCCTCCCATTCCAACTGCCATTGCTCCAGTTTCTGAGGCAAAGAAGAGCAGCCATGCTTACCTCGATCGTCTCTCCGCCTAGTGACTGGTGAGAGGCCTTCTTTCAATTCCAACTGCCATTGCTCTGGATTCTGCAGCAAAGAGGAGCAGCCGTGCTTACCTCCATCGTCTCTCGGCCTAGCGACTGGTGAGAGGCCTTCCTCACATTCCAACTGCCATTGCTCTGGCTTCTGAAGCAAAGAAGAGCAGCCATGCTAAGCTCCATGGTCTCTCGGCCTAGTGACGGGTGAGAGGCCTTCCTCACATTCCATCTCACATTGCTCTGGCTTCGGAGGCAAAGAAGAGCAGCCATGTTTAGCTTCTTGGTCTCTCGGCCTAGTGACTGGTAAGAGGCCTTCCTCCCATTCCAACTGCCACTGCTCTGGCTTCTCATGCAAAGAAGTGCAGCCATGCTTAGCTCCATGGTCTCTCGGCCTACTGACTGGTGAGAGGTCTTCCTCCCGATCCAACTGCCAATCGTTTGGCTTCTCAGGCAAAGAAGAACAGCCATGCTTAGCTCCATGGTCTCTAGGCCCAGTGACTGTAGAGAGAGGCCTTCCTGCCATTCCCACTGCCATTCCTATGGCTTCTGAGGCAAAGAAGAGCAGCCATGCTTAGCGCCATGGTCTCTCGGCCTAGTGACTGGTAAGAGGCCTTCCTCCCATTCCAACTGCCATTGCTCTGGCTTCTGAGGAAAAGAAGAGCAGCCATGCTTAGCTCCATGGTCTCTCGGCGCAGTGACTGGTGAGAGGTCTTCCTCCCATTCCAACTGCCATTGCTCTGGTTTCTGAGGCAAAGAAGAGCAGCTATGCTTAGCTCCATGGTCTCTCGGCCTAGTGACTGGTAAGAGGCCTTCCTCCCATTCCAACTGCCATTGCTCTGGCTTCTCAGGCAAAGAAGTGCAGCCATGCTTAGCTCCATTGTCTCTCGGCCTAGTGACTAGTGAGAGGCCTTCCTCCCATTCCAACTATCATTGCTCTGCCTTCTGAGGCATAGAAGAGCAGCTGTGCCTAGCTCCAAGGTCTCTCGGCCCAGTGACTGGTGAGAGGCATTCCTCCAATTCCAACTGCCGTTGCTCTTGCTTCTGAGGCAAAGAAGAGCAGCCATGTTTAGCTCCTTGGTCTTTCGGCCTAGTGACTGGTCGGAGGCCTTCCTCCCATTCCAACTGCCATTGCTCTAGCATCTTAGGCAAAAAAGAGCAGCCATGCTTAGCTCCATATTCTCCTGGCCTAATGACTGGTGAGAGGCCTTCCTCCCATGCCAACTGCAATTGCCCTGGCTTCTTAGGCAAAGAGGAGCAGCCATGCTTAGCTCCATGGCCTCTTGGCCCAGTGATTGGTGAGAGGCATTCCTCCCATTCCAACCGCCATTGCTCTCGCTTCTGAGAAAAAGAAGAGCAGCCATGCTTAGCTCCATGGTCTCTAAGCCCAGTGACTCGTGAGAGGCCTTCCTCCCATTCCAACTGCTATTCCTCTGGCTTGTGAGGCAAAGTAGATCAGCCATGTTTAGCTACTTGGTCTTTCGGCCTAGTGATTGGTCAGAGGCCTTCTTCCCATTCCAACTGCCATTCCTCTAGCATCTTAGGCAAAAAAGAGCAGCCATGCTTAGCTCCATCGTCTCTCAGCCCAGTGACTGGTGAGAGGCCTTCCTCCCATTCCAACTGCCATTGCTCTTGCTTCTGAGGCAAAGAACAGGAACAATGCTGAGCTCCAAGGTCTCTCGGCCCAGTGACTGGTTAGAGGCCTTACACCCATTTCAACTCCCATTGCTCTCGCTCCTGTGGGAAAGAAGAACAGCCATGATTAGCTCCATCGTCTCTCGGCCCAGTGAGTGGTAAGAGGCCTTCCTCCCATCCCAACTGCAATTGCTGGCTTCTCAGGCAAAGAAGAGCAGCCGTGCCTAGCTCCATGGTCTCTCGGCCTAGTGACTGGTGAAAGGCCTTCCTCCCATTCCAAGTGCCATTGCTCTGGCTTCTGAGGCAAGGAAGAGTAGCCGTGCCAAGCTCCATGGACTCTTGGCCTAGTTCCTGGTGAGAGGCCTTCCTCCCATTCCAACTGCCATTGCTCTGGCTTCTGAGGGAAAGAAGAACAGCCATGCTTAGCTCGATGATCTATCGGCCTAGTGACTGGTAAGAAGCCTTCCTCCCATTCCAACCTTCTGGAACCTTCTGGAACCTTCTGGATCATGCTGGAAAGCCTTAATATTAATTAATTAACAACACAACACAATCCATATTAATTAATTATAATATCATTAATAATACTATAATTAATTAATATTAGTTATGAAATTATTATTATAACGCTTCCCTCCCTTGGGGTTCATTTTTTCCTCAGAAACTACCTCAGAAAAACACCAACACCCCCCTCACAACTTCCATGGCAGCTCCTCTTAGAATATACTCAGAATCCAGGACTAAAACTCTGACAGCTGGTTGATTAAAAAAAAAAGTAACTTCTGCTCAACCATCAGGAACGAACCATGAGTCACAGTGGCTTCTGCTCAGCAGGGAAGGAGGAGGAGAAATGTGGTGGCAGGAAGTGCTGGGAGCCCAGAACTCAAAATGGAGGCACTTTGGTTAACTAAAGGCCAAGAGATCCTTTGGTTTAGGCCTTTCAGCAGGCAATGCCCTCCCTGAACTGAAGGGTTTCCACCAGCCCTGCAGAGTAGACCAGGAAAAAGATGGGGAAAATGCTGTATATTCTGCCGATACTCTTTCACTCCTTATAAAGGCACAAAACAACAATAAGAACCCATATTTCTTGAGGTAAAAGTTGCTGGTGAATGAAATAAACAAACAAATAAATAAATAAATAAGGATCCTAGGGCTCCTAAAAAAGTACAGCCCATTTTGGGAAACCCTGTTCCAGAAGGGGAAGGAGGTACTGATTTGAGGGGTGCTATTTGCACCATTTGGGGAGGGGCTGAAGTCACCCCAAAAGACCACCAACTTTTTTAAAATGGAGGGGGTTCCTCAGTTTTGGGGAGCTGGAGGGCACATGCAGTCCTTGAGCCCCACTTTTCCCATCCCTACTTTAGCCACATTTGCAGCTTTCATAAAGCAAATCCTCAAAATGTCCCAGTTTAGCCGGAATAACTCCACTTCGTCCCCTGCCTTCCCACTCTTCCAGCTACTTCTAAAACGCCCCCGTTTCTTTCTCCTCTTCCTACTAGAATATATTTGTAGAGTGATGAAATATTTTGTGCAATCCTGCCCTTTTCCTTTGTGTTTTTTCTTCCCACAACGCTTCCCTCCCTTGGGGGTTGATTTTACCTCAGAAATTACCTCACGTAGGCCCTTTCCACACGTGTATATAAAACGGAGCAATGCGACCTCTAATGAAGGTCTTCCACACCTTGTGGTGCGTTTGATCGCATTTATTTTATCGTTTCCACACGTTGATCCGCATAGGCACGGTCCGAACTGGCGTTTGTGCGCACTTTTTGAAAACCTTGAGAAATGTGGTTTTTTCCGCCGATTCGCGTTTTTGCGCACTTGCGAACGTGTGTGGAAGCGCAGATATGCACTTACTCGCCCATGGGAGCCACGGAGGGCGGGACGTGGGCGTGGCCAGCCTCAGCGGTTGGCCCCGCCCCACAAAGAGCCGGACGGCGCCATCTTGTTTTACTCGGTAAGCGGTGAAGAACAGGAAAAAAGAGGGAGGATTCTAAGTACGTGGGTTCTTTCACTTCTTTATATTTATTTATCATTTTAAAACATTTAAGGAACGTGCGCATGGGCCTCTTGGCGGTTTAGGGGGCTGCGGTTTTGGGTTTGGGGCGCCCCTGGCTTCTGGGTGGACCGCCTTGGGATATGTGACGTCAAATCTCCTCTCCTCCTGAGGAAATCGGGCCTACAAAACCCAGGAGCATTCTCCAGCTGTGGAAGCCGGGGGGCCACGCAAGGGGTGAGGGGGATCCCTTCCCTGGCCAGAATTGAGGTGAAATGAAAGCATGGGCGGCGTGGGGGCTGTCCAGGGGTCCCATGGTTAATTTCCCATTTTGCTTATTATTCAAACACTAAGTTAAAAACAAGTTTGGTGCGTTTTGGCTATGGAATGGTTCTCTGGGGCTCTCATGCCGGTTACCCTGGTATGACTTGAGCATGGAAGCAACTGGGGCGGGTGCGCAGCAGGGGCCAAAATGTGTGCGGTTGGGGGTGGGGGGTGCTGCTGGCCCAGTTTTTAAAGGGAGCTCGCCACGCACTGTGGCGAGCAAGCTGCGAGGACGGGTGGAGGGGAACACATTTTAATGCTGCCCTCTCTTTCCAGGCTCCATGTGGACACCTGCTGGACACCTTGAGAGAAAGTTGGGGAAAAGAACCTCGACCGCGTCCCAGCAAGGGCTTGGAGGAAGCTGCAACCGGCATCGAGGTTTCTCCAGTCTCCTGCAGAAGAGTGGGGAGGGGAGGGGGGCCTATGGGGACAGCAGCGACTAGAGGGGCCCTCTCTTTCCAGGCGCTGCGTGGACACCTGCTGGACACCTTGAGAGAAGGTTGGGGGGAAAGAACCTCGACCGCGTCCCAGCAAGGGCTTGGAGGAAGCTGCAACCGGCATCGAAGTTTCTCCAGTCTCCTGCAGAAGAGTGGGGAGGGGAGGGGGGCCTATGGGGACAGCAGCGACTAAAGGGGCCGTTTCTCTTTCCAGGCTCCATGTGGACACCTGCTGGACACCTTGAGAGAAGGTTGGGGGAAAGAACTGAACCGTGTCCCCGCAGGGGCTTGGAGGGAGCTGCAACCGGTCTCAAGGTTTCTCAAGGGGCCCCTCCTTGCAAGCGCTGCATGGGCACCGGCTGGACACCTTTTGAGAAAGTTGGGGGGAAAGAACCTCGACCACGTCTCCGGGTGGGCCCAGAAGAGGCTGCAACCGGCCTCAAGGTTTCTCCAGTCTCCTGCAGAAGGGCGGGGAGGGGCGGGGGGCCTATGGGGACAGCAGCGACTAAAGGGGCCCTCTCTTTCCAGGCTCTAGATGGAACCTGCTGGACACCTAGCGATAAGGTTGGGGAAAAAGAACCTCGACCGCGTCCCCGCAAGGGCTTGGAGGAAGCTGCAACCGGCATCGAGGTTTCTCCAGTCTCCTGCAGAAGAGTGGGGAGGGGAGGGGGGCCTATGGGGACAGCAGCGACTAGAGGGGCCCTTTCTTTCCACGCTCCATGTGGAACCTGCTGGACACCTTGTGAGAAGGTTGGGGAAAAAGAACCTCGACCGCGTCCCCGCAAGGCCTTGGAGGAAGTTGCAACCGGCATCGAGGTTTCTCCAGCCTCCTGCAGAAGAGTGGGGAGAGAAGGGGGGCCTATGGGGACAGCAGCGACTAACGGGGCCGTTTCTCTTTCCAGGCTCCATGTGGACACCTGCTGGACACCTTGCGAGAAGGTTGGGGAAAAAGAACCTCGACCGCGTCCCCGCAACGGGCTTGGAGGAAGCTGCAACCGGCATCGAGGTTTCTCCAGTCTCCTGCAGAAGGGCGGGGAGGGGGGGGGGGCCTATGGGGACAGCAGTGACTAGAGGGGCCCTCTCTTTCCAGGCTCCATGTGGAACCTGCTGGACAGCTTGCGAGAAAGTTGGGGAAAAAGAACCTCGACCGCGTCCCCGCAAGGGCTTGGAGGAAGCTGCAACCGGCATCGAAGTTTCTCCAGCCTCCTGCAGAAGAGTGGGGAGGGGGGGGGGGCCTATGGGGACAGCAGCGACTAACGGGGCCGTTTCTCTTTCCAGGTTCCATGTGGACACCTGCTGGCCACCTTGAGAGAAGGTTGGGGGGAAAGAACCTCGACCGCGTCCCCGCAGGGGCTTGGAGGGAGCTGCAACCGGCCTCAAGGTTTCTCAAGGGGCCCCCTCCTTGCAAACGCTGCATGGACACCGGCTGGGCACCTTGCGAGAAGTTGGGGGAAAAGAACCTCGACCGCGTCTCCGAGGGGGCCCAGCAGAAGCTGCAACCGGCCTCAAGGTTTCTCAAGTCCCCTTCAGAGGGGTGGGGAGGGGCGGGGGGCCTATGGGGACAGCAGCGACTAAAGGGGCCCTTTCTCTTGCCAGGCGCTGCGTGGACACCTGCTGGACACCTTGGGAGAAGGTTGTGGGGCCCGTGGTAACCGCGGAGCCTAAAGGGGCCCTCTCTTTGCAGGCTTTGAGGCTGCAACCGGCCCCGATGTCTCTCCAGTCTGCTGCGGAGGGGTCTTCCTTTTCCAACGCTTCCAGTGGCTCACCGCCAAACGGTATTGCGGTCCTAACGTTGTGGAGACCCGTGCACAGATACCGGCTGACCTCTTCGCCCCCAAGCGCAAGGCGGGCATCACAAACGAACGTCCCTCGCTGTCCAGCTTTTCAAAAGGGGGGTGGCGTGGGGTGAAAAAAAGTCAGACGCAAGCCTTGAAATATAAATATGAACTTTAATAAATATTTACAAAAATAAAACAACTGTTTATCAAAACTTTAACGCCCACTCTGGTGTAGTTGCGACCGCGCAGCTCTTATGTTTCTTCTCAATTGGGCGTAGTGCCCCTCGATTGTCTGCGACAGCTCGGATATGGACCTTTGTGTCGCCTCATCTGTAGGGAAAGAAAGGTCAAGCCATGAATTCTTGGCCCACAATACAGAAAGCGCAGTGCTGCGTCTGTTATCTCCTTCCTGCTAGCTACCATACGTACAGAATTGCTTTGCCTGGTCCTCCAACTCGCGCAGAGTTGCCAGCGCTGCACGAACCGGCGACGGGTCCGCTGGCGTTGAGGCCCTATTGAGATTTTGAGGAGGGAAAAGTTAGACTGCACACGTGTCGTGTACTACCTTCTTTTCTATTTACCCATGAATTGTGTGGTTTCTCACCAGGCGTGGATGGACCTGGCATCTCCACCGGGGGCCCCTCCTCCTGGACTCCGCCGCTTTCCATGGCGTGGCCTGCCAATAGAAGACAAGGAACGCTGCTGTGTTATCCGAACCCCACCGGAAGAGCATCGGAGTGATGGGACCGCGATTTGTTGCTCACCTTCCTCCGCCACCACCTCAACTTCCTCCCCCACGACAATCTCAAGCTTTTTCCCGGCTTGAGGAGGAAGGGTCTTCCCGCTCCGCCCTTCGCGGACCTTCCGGGCTGGAACCTGGGGCAGATGGCGGCGGGCTGTCCTGTTGTGCTGAAGAGTGCGACAGAAGGAGCAAAATGAATTTTTCCGGGCAAAATAAAGGCTGATTTTGAGGTGGCAATGCAAACTTCTCTCCTTGCTCTCCACCACAGCTTCCCAGACTTTGCATTGGTTTGCACACAAACCCTGGGCTGCACGAGTATCCAGGAGCTAAATAAAAAAGTTTGTTCAACCTTTGTCTGCCGTGTGAAATTCTTACCTTCCCCTTCTGTTGATGTGGCCACCACCACATCCTCCTGGTGCTGCTCCCTCGCCTTCTCCTTCCTGTGGTTGCAGAAGAGAAACCAGACAGTGTGCACGGACCAGAGGAGTATGAGACCCTAGCCCCACAGCATCGGGGTGAACCCAACCATGGTTCAGCGATTGAGGACAAACGCGTCATGCGTTCTCCCCGTGTACCCCAGGACGATGTCCACAAATCTCCCGGAATGATCCACCGTGCCCTGGAGCAGTATGGAGAAAGCACTTTTCCTGTTTATGAATTCCTCTCCTCTACCCTTTGGGGGCCGCACCAGAATGTGCGTCCCATCCACCGCCCCAATGCACTGCGGAAACCCCATCTGGTGGAAACCATCCATGATCTGAAAGAGAAGAAAACATATAAAAAGCTTCAAATTTTCAAAGGACGCAAACGCGCGAGCGGAGGAGAAGGGGGAGATCGCAGGGCATGAAAGGACTTGAGGTCCAATGCCCAATGCTTCCAGGAGGTATGGGGTGGGTTCTCTGGCGCGTTGGTACACTCCTGCCAGAAATGGGGCGAGTGCTGAGTGCTGGCCAAGGTACTTCTCGTTTCATGGTCAAGAGAGTGCAACCAGGAGGCCTTGAGAGCGTGCAGTGGTGCAGTGTGGGAGAGGGGGGTTGGATTTCAAAGTACTCACCCTCCAATAGTCTCCCAGGCACACAGTGGATGACTGGTGAGAGGCCTTCCTCCCATTCCAACTGCCATTGCTCTGGCTTCTGAGGCAAAGAAGAGCAGCCATGCTTAGCTCTATGGTCTCTCGGCCTAGTGACTAGTGAGAGGCCTTCCTTCCATTCTAACTGCCATTCCTCTGTCTTCTGAGGCAAAGAAGAGCAGCCGTGACTAGCTCCATGGTATCTCGCCCTAGTGACTGGTAAGAGGCCTTCCTCCAATTCCAACTGCGATTGCTCTATCCTCTGAGTCAACGAAGCGCAGCCATACTTAGCTCCATGGGCTCTCAGCCCGATGACTAGTAAGAGGCTTTCCTTCAATTCCAACTGCCATTCCTCTGGCTTCTGAGGCGAAGAAGAGAAGCCATGCTTAGCTCCATGGTCTCACGGCCTAGTGACTGGTGAGAGGACTTCCTCCCATTCTGACTGCCATTCGTCTGGCTTCTGAGGCAAAGAAGAGCAGCCATGCTTAGCCCCATGGTCTCTCGCCCTATTCACTGGTAAGAGGCCTTCCTCCCATTCCAACTGCCATTGCTCTGGCTTCTGAGGCAAAGAAGAGCAGCCATGCTTGCCTCGATCCTCTCTCGGCCTAGTGACTGGTGAGAGGCGTTCCTGCCATACCAACTGCCATTTGTCTGGCTTCTGAGGTAAAGAAGAGCAGCCATGCTTACCTCGATGGTCTCTCGGCCTAGTGACTGGTGAGAGGCCTTCCTCCCATTTCAACTGCCATTGCTCCGGCATCTGAGGCAAAGAAGAGCAGCCATGCTTAGCTCCAGGGTCTCTCGGCCCAGTGACTGGTGAGAGGCCTTCCTCCCATTCCAACTGCCATTGCTCTGGCTTCTGAGGCAAAGAAGAGCAGCCGTGCTTAGCTCCAGGGTCTCTCGGCCCAGTGACTGGTGAGAGGCCTTCCTCCCATTCCAACTGCCTTTGCTATGGCTTCTCAGGCAAAGAAGTGCAGCCATGCTTAGCTCCATGGTCTCTCGGCCTAGTGACTAGTGAGAGGCCTTCCTCCCATTCCAACTATCATTGCTCTGCCTTCTGAGGCATAGAAGAGCAGCTGTGCCTAGCTCCAAGGTCTCTCGGCCCAGTGACTGGTGAGAGGTATTCCTCCAATTCCAACTGCCGTTGATCTCGCTTCTGAGGCAAAGAAGTGCAGTCGTGCTTAGCTCCATGGTCTCTCGGCCCAGTGACTGGTGAGAGGCCTTCCTCCAATTCCAACTGCCGTTCCTCTCTCTTCTGAGGCAAAGAAGAGCAGCCATGTTTAGCTCCTTGGTCTTTCGGGCTAGTGACTGGTGAGATGCCTTCCTCTAATGCCAACTGCAATTGCCCTGGCTTCTTAGGCAAAGAGGAGCAGCCGTGCTTAGCTCCATGGTCTCTCGGCCCAGTGACTGGTGAGAGGCCTTCCTCCCAATCCAACTGCCATTGCTCTGGCTTCTAAGCCAAGGAAGAGCAGCCATATTTAGCTCTATGGTTTCTCGGCCTAGTTACAGGTAAGAGGCCTTCCTCCCATTCCAACTGCCATTGCTCTGGCATCTTAGGCAAAAAAGAGCAGCCATGCTTAGCTCCATGGTCTCTCGGCCTAATGATTGGTGAGAGGCCTTCCTTCCATTCCAACTGTCATTGCTCTGGCTTCTGAGGCAAAGAAGAGCAGACATGTTTAGCTCCATGGTCTCTCGGCAGAGTTATTGGTAAGAGGCTTTCCTCCCATTCCAACTGCCATTGCTCTGGCTTCTGAGGCGAAGAAGAGGAGCCCTGCCTTGCTTCATGTTCTCTCGGCCCAGAGACTGGTGAGAGGCCTTCCTCCCATTCCAACTGCCATTGCTGTGGTTTCTGAGGCAAAGAAGAGAAGCCATGCTTACCTGCATCGTCTCTCGGCCTAGTGACTGGTGAGAGGCCTTCCTCCCATTCCAACTGCCATTGCTCTGGCGTCTGAGGCAAAGAAGAGGAGTGGTGTCTAGCTCCATGGTCTCTCGGCCCAGTGACTGGTGAGCGCCCTTCCTCCCATTCCAACAGCCATTGCTCTGACTTCTTAGGCAAAGAAGAACAGGCGTGCCTAATTCCATGGTCTCTGGTCCCAGTGACTGATCAGAGGCCTACCTCCCATTCCAACTGCTATACCTCTGGCTTCTGAGGCAAGAAGAGCATCCATGCTTAGCTCTATGGTCTCTCAGCCCAGTAACTGCTGAGAGGCCTTCCTCCCATTCCAACTGCCATTGCTCTGGCTTCTGCTGCAAAGAGAATAAGCCATGCTTAGCTCCATGGTCTCTCGGCCTATTTACTGGTAAGAGGCCTTCCTCCCATTCCAACTGCAATTGCTCTGGCTTCTGAGGCAGAGAAGAGCAGCCATGCCTAGCTCCATGGTCTCTCGGCCTAGTGACTGGTGAGAGGCCTTCCTCCCATTCCAACTTCCATTGCTCTGGCTTCTGAGGTAAAAAGAGCAGCCGTGCCTCACTCCATGGTCTCTCGGCCTAGTGACTGGTAAGTGGCCTTCCTCCCATTCCAACTGCCATTGCTCTGGCTTCTGAGGCAAAGAAGAGCAGCCGTGCTTACCTCCATCATCTCTCGGCCCAGTGACTGGTGAGAGTCCTTCCTCCCATTCCAACTGCCATTCCTCTGGCTTCTGAGGCAAAGAAGAGCAGGCGTGCCTAGCTCCATGGTCTCTCGGCCCAGTGACTGGTGAGAGGCCTTCCTCCCATTCCAACTGCCATTCCTCTGGCTTCTGAGGCAAAGAATAGCAGCTATGCTTATCTCCCTGGTCTCTCGGTCGAGTGACTGGTGAGAGGCCTTCCTCCCATGCCAACTACCATTGCTCTGGCTTCTGAGGCAAAGAAGAGCAGGCATGCTTAGCTCCATGGTCTCTCGGCCTAGTGACTGGTGAGAGGCCTTCCTCCCATTCCAACTGCTATTGCTCTGGCTTCTGAGGCAAAGAAGAGCAGCCGTTTCTAGCTCCATGGTCTCTGGGCCCCTAGTGACTGGTGAGAGGCCTTCCTCCCATTCCAACTGCCATTGCTCTGGCTTCTGGGCAAAGAAAGCAGCCATGCCTTGCTTCATGGTCTCTGGCCCAGTGACTGGTAAGAGGCCTTCCTCCCATTCCAACTGCCATTGCTCTTGCTTCTGAGGTAAAGAAAGCACCCAATGCCCAGCTCATAGTCTCTCGGCCAAGTTATAGGTAAGAGGCCTTCCTCCCATTCCAACTGCCATTGTCTGGCTTCTGAGGCAAAGAAGAGCAGCCGTACCTAGCTCCATGGTCTCTGGCCTAGACTGGTGAGAGGCCTTCCTCCCATTCCAACTGCCATTGCTCTGGCTTCTGAGGCAAAGAAGAGCAGCCGTGCCTTAGCTCCATGGTCTCTCGGCCTAGTGACTGGTGAGAGGCCTTCCTCCCATTCCAACTGCCATTGCTCTGGCTTCTGAGGCAAAGAAGACAGCCTGCCTAGCTCCATGGTCTCTGGCCCAGTGACTGGTGAGAGGCTTCCTCCCATTCCAACTGCCATTGCTCTGCTTCTGAGGCAAAGAAGAGCAGCCATGCCTAGCTCCATGGTCTCTCGGCCCAGTGACTGGTGAGAGGCCTTCCTCCCATTCCAACTGCCATTGCTCTGGCTTCTGAGGCAAAGAAGAGCAGCCATGTTTAGCTCCATGGTCTCTGGCCTAGTGACTGGTAAGAGGCCTTCCTCCCATTCCAACTGCCATTGTTTGCTTCTGAGGCAAAGAAGAGCAGCCATGTTAGCTCCATGGTCTCTCGGCCATGACTGGTGAGAGGCCTTCCTCCCATTCCAACTGCCATTCTCTGGCTTCTGAGGCAAAGAAGAGCAGCCATGCTTAGCTCTATGGTCTCTCGGCCTAGTGACTGGTAAGAGGCCTTCCTCCATTCCAACTGCCATTCCTCTGGCTTCTGAGGCAAAGAAGAGCAGCCTGCTAGCTCCATGGTCTCTCGGCCCAGTGACTGGTAAGAGGCCTTCCTCCCATTCCAACTGCCATTGCTCTGGCTTCTGAGGCAAAGAAGAGCAGCCATGCTTAGCTCCATGGTCTCTCGGCTTAATGACTGGTGAGAGACCTTCCTCCAATTCCAACTGCCAGTCGTCTGGCTTCTGAGGCAAAGAAGTGCAACCATGATTTAGCTCCATTGTCTCTTTTGCCTAGTGCAGGCAAGAGGCCTTCCTCACAATCCAACTGCCATTCCTCTAGCTCCTGAGGCAAAGCAGAGCAACCATGCTTAGCTCCGTGGTCTCTCGACCCAGTGACTGGTAAGAGGCCTTCCTCCCATTCCAACTGCCATTCCGCTGGCTTCTGAGGGAAATAAGAGCAGCCGTGCCTAGCTCCACAGTCTCTCGCACCAGTTACTGTTGAGAGGTCTTCCTCCCATTCCACCTGCCACTGCTCTGCCTTCTCAGGGAAAGAAGAGCAGCCATGCTTAGCTCCATGGTCTCTCGGCCCAGTGACTGGTAAGAGGCCTTCCTCCCATTCCAACTGCCATTGCTCTGGCTTCTGAGGCAAAGAAGAGCAGCCATGCTTAGCTCCATGGTCTCTCGGCCTAGTGCCTGGTGAGAGGCTCCTCCCATTCCAACTGCCATTGCTCTGGATCTGGGCAAAGAAGAGCAGCCTGCCTTAGCTCCATGTTCTTAGGACCAGTGACTGTAAAGGCTTCCTCCCATTTCAAATGCTATTGCTCTTGCTTCTGAGGCAAAGAAGAGCAGCCATGCTAGCTCCATGGTCTCTCGAGACAGTGACTGGTGAGAGGCCTTCCTCCATTCCAACTGCCATTGCTCTGGCATTTGGAAGAAAGAAAGCAGCCCTGCTAGCTCCATGGTCTCTGAGGCTAGTGACTGTGGAGGTTCTCCCATTCATGCCATTCTCTGCCTTTGAGCAAAGAAGAGAAGCCACACCCATATTGGCCCCAGGAATGGGAGAAGGGCCCTTTCTCCCCATTCACAACTGACCATTGCTCTGGTTTTTTCTAAGCAAAGAGAGCAGCCCTGCTGAGCTCCATGTCTCTAGGCTTAGTGACGGGGAGATAAGCAAGTCTTCTTACCTCAGAAGCCAAGCAATGGCAGTTGGAATGGGAGGAAGCCTCTCACCAGTCACGGGCCCGAGAGACCAAGGAGCTAACATGGCTGCTATTCTTTCCTCAGAAGCCAGAGCAATGGCAGCAATAGGAGCCTCCTGCAGGCTAGAGACCATGGAGCTAAGCATGGCTGCTCTTCTTTCCAAAGAACCAGAGCAATGGCAGTTGGAATGGGAGGAAGGCCTCTCACCAGTCACTAGGCCAGAGATGCCATGGAGCTAAGCATGCTGCTCTTCTTTGCCTCAGAAGCCAAGCAATGGCAGTTGGAATGGAGGAAGGCCTCTCACCAGTCACTGGGCCCGAGAGACCATGGAGCTAAGCATGGCTGCTCTTCTTTCCTCAAAAAGCAATGGCAGTTGGAATGGAGGAAGGCCTCTACCAGTCACTAGGCCTAGAGAGCCATGGAGCTAAGCATGGCTGCTCTTCTTTCCTCAGAAGCCAGAGCAATGGCAGTTGGAATGGGAGAAGGCCTCTCACCAGTCACTGGCCGAGAGCCATGGAGCTAACATGGCTGTTCTTCTTTGCCTCAGAAGCAGAGCAATGGCAGTTGGAATGGAGGAAGGCCTCTCAACCAGTCACTAGGCAGAGAGACCATGGAGCTAAGCATGGCTGCTCTCTTTGCCTCAGAAGCCAGAGCAATGGCAGTTGGAATGGGAGGAAGGCCTCTCACCAGTCACTAGGCCGAGAGATCCATGGAGCTAAGCATGGCTGCTCTTCTTTGCCTCAGAAGCCAGAGCAATGGCAGTTGGAATGGGAGGAAGGCCTCTCACCAGTCACTGGGCCGAGAGACCATGGAGCTAAGCATGGCTGCTCTTCTTTCCCTCAGAAGCCAGAGCAATGGCAGTTGGAATGGGAGGAAGGCCTCTCACTAGTCACTAGCCCGACAGACCATCGAGCTAAGCATGGCTGCTCTTCTTTGCCTCAGATGCCAGAGCAATTGCAGTTGGAATGGGAGGAAGGCCTCTCACCAGTCACTGGGCCGAGAGTCCGTGGAGCTAAGCATGGCTGCTCTTCTTTGCCTCAGATGCAAGAGCAATTGCATTTGGAATGGGAGGAAGGCCTCTCACTAGTCGCTCGGCCGAAAGACCATGGAGTTAAGAATGGCTGCTCTTCTTTGCCTCAGAAGCCAGAGCAATGGCAGTTGGAATGGGAGGAAGACCTCTTATCAGTCACTTGGCCGAGAGACCATCGAGCTAAGCATGGCTGCTCTTCTTTGCCTCAGAAGCCAGAGCAATGGCAGTTGGAATGGGAGAAAGGCCTGTCACCGGTCACTGGGCCGAGGGACCATGGAGGTAAGCATGGCTGCTGCTCTTTGCCTCAGATGCCAGAGCAATGGCAGTTGGAATGGGAGCAAGGCCTCTCACCAGTAACTCGGCCGAGAGACCATGGAATTAGGCACGGCTGCTCTTCTTTGCCTCAGAAGCCAGAGGAATGGCAGTTGGAATGGGAGGAAGGCCTCTTCCCCGTCACTGGGCTGAGACCATGGAGCTAGGCATGGTTGCTCTTCTTTGCCTGAGCAACCAGAGGAATGGCAGTTGGAATGGTAGGAAAGCCTGTCACCACTCACTGGGCCGAGAGACCATGCAGCTAGGCACGGCTGATTTTCTTGGCCTCAGAAGCCTAAGCAATGGCAGTTGGAATGGGAAGAAGGCCTCTTACCAGTCACTAGGCCGAGAGACCAAGGAGGTTAGCATGGCTGCTCTTTTTTGCCTCAGAAGCCAGAGCAATTGCAGTTGGAATGGGAGGAAGGCCTCTCACCAGTCAACAGGCCGAGAGACCAAGGAGCTAAACATGGCTGCTATTCTTTGCCTAAGAAGCCAGAGCAATGGCAGTTGGAATTGGAGGAAGGCCTCTCACCAGTCACGGGGCCCAGAGACGATTGAAGAAAGCACGGCTGCTCTTCTTTCCCTCAGAAGACAGAGCAATGGCAGTTGGAATGGGAGGAAGGCCACTCACCAGTCACTGGGCTGAGAGACCATAGAGCTAAGCATGGCTGCTCTTCTTTGCCTCAGAAGCCAGAGCAATGGCAGTTGGAATGGGAGGAAGGCTTCTCACCAGTCACTCTGCCGAGAGACCATGGAATTAGGCACGGCTGTTCTTCTTTGCCTCAGAAGCCAGAGGAAAAGCAGTTGGAATGGGAGGAAGGCCTCTTCCCCGTCACTCGGCCGAGACCATGCAGCTAGGCATGGTTGCTCTTCTTTGCCTGAGCAGCCAGAGGAATGGCAGTTGGAATGGTAAGAAAGCCTCTCAGCAGTCACTGGGCCGAGAGCCCATGGAGCTAAGCATGGCTGCTCTACTTTGCCTCAGAAGCCAGAGGAATGGCAGTTGGAATGGTAGGAAAGCCTCTCACCAGTAACTCTGCCGAGAGATCATGGAGCTAAGCATGGCCGCTCTTCTTTGCCTCAGGAGCCAGAGGAATGGCAGTTGGAATGGGAGCAAGGCCTCTCACCAGTCACTAAACTGAGAGAGCATGGAGCTAAGCATGGCTGCTCATCTTTGCCTAAGAAGCCAGACGACTGGCAGTTGGAATAGGAGGAAAGCCTCTTACCAGTCACTAGACCGAGAGACCATGGAGGTTAGCAAGGCTCCTCTTCTTTGCCTCAGAAGCCGGAGCAATGGCAGTTCGAATGGGAGGAAGGCCTTTCATCCAGTCACTTGGCCGAGAGACGATGGAGGAAAGGACGGCTGGTCTTTTTTGCCTCAGAAGCCAGAGCAATGGCAGTTGGAATGGGAGGAAGGCCTCTCACCAGTCACTAGGGCGAGATACCATGGAGCTAGTCACAGCTCCTATTCTTTGCCTCAGAAGCCAGAGCAATGGCAGTGGGAATGGGAGGAAGGCCTCTCACCAGTCACTCAGCCGAGAAACGATGGAGCTAAGCATGGCTGCTCTTCTTTGCCTCAGAAGCCAGAGGAATGGCAGTTCGAATGGGAGGAAGGCCTCTTACCAGTCACCAGATTGAGAGACCATGGAGCTAAGCATGGCTGCTCTTTTTTGCCTAAGATGCCAGAGCAATGGCAATTGGAATGGGAGGAAGGCCTCTCACCAGTCACTAGGCCGAGAGACCAAGGAGCTAAACATTGCTGCTATTCTTTGCCTCAGAAGCCAGAGCAATGGCAGTTGGAATGGGAGGAAGGCCTCTCAACAGTCACTAGGCCGAGAGACCCTGGAGCTAAGCATGGCTGCTCTTCTTTGCCTCAGAAGCCAGAGCAATGGCAGTTGGAAGGGGAGGAAGGCCTCTCACCAGTCACTGCGCCGAGAGACCATAGAGCAAAGCATGGCTGCTCTTCTTTGCCTCAGAAGCCACAGCAATGGCAGTTGGAATGGGAGGAAGGCTTCTCACAAGTCACTGGTCCGATAGACCATAGAGCTAAGCATGGCTGCTCTTCTTTGCCTCAGAAGCGAGAGCAATGGCAGTTGGAATGGGAGGAAGGCCTCTCACCAGTCACTAGGCCGAGAGACCATGGAGGTAATGATGACTACTCTTCTTTGCCTCAGAAGCCACAGCAATGGCAGTTGGAATGGGAGGAAGGCCTCTCACCAGTCACTAGGCCGAGATACCAAGGAGCTAAACATGGCTGCTCTTCTTTGCCTCAGAAGCCACAGCAATGGCAGTTGGAATAGGAGGAAGGCCTCTCACCAGTCACTAGGCCGAGAGATCATGGAGCAAAGCAGAACTGCTCTTCTTTCCTTGAGAAGCCAGAGCAATGGCAGTTGGAATTCGAGACAGGCCTCTTTCCAGTCACTGGGCCTAGACCATGGAGCTAGGCATGGCTGCTGTTCTTTGCCTCAGAAGCCAGAGCAATGGCAGTTGGAATGGGAGGAAGGCCTGTCACCAGTCATTGGGCCGAGAGCTGATGGAGCTAAGCATGGATGTTCTTCCTTGCCTTATAAGCCAGGGCAATGGCAGTTGGAATGGGAGGAAGGCCTCTTACCCGTTACTAGGCCGAGAGACCATGGAACTAAGCATGGCTGCTCTTCTTTGCCTCAGAAGCCAGAGCAATGGCAGTTGGAATGGGAGGAAGGTCTTCCACCAATCACTGGGCCGAGAGACCATGGAGCTAAGCATGGCTGCTCTTTTTTGCCTCAGAAGCCATAGCAATGGCCGTTGGAATGGGAGGAAGGCCTCTTACTAGTCATTTGGCCGAGAGACGATTTAGCTAACCATGGCTCCTTTTTTTTGCCTGAGATGGCAGAGCAATGGCAGTCGGAATGGGAGGAAGGCCTCTCACCAGTCACTAGGCCGAGAGACCATGGAGGTAAGCACGGGTGCTCTTTTTGCCTCAGAAGCCTGAGCAATGGCAGTTGGAATGGGAGGAAAGCCTCTCACAAGTCACTAGGACGAGAGACCAAGGAGCAAAGCATGGCTGCTCTTCTTTGCCTCAGAAGCCAGAGCAATGGCCGTTGGAATGGGAGGAAGGCATCTGACCAGTCATTGGGCCGAGAGAAAATTGAGCAAGGCAGGGCTGCTCTTCTTTGCCGCAGAATCTAGAGGAACTGCAGTTGGAATGGGAGGAAGGCCTCTCACCAGTCACTAGGCCAAGAGACCATGGCGCTAAGCATGGCTGCTCTTCTTTGCCTCAGAAGCCAGAGCAATGGCAGTTGGAATAGGAGGAAGGACTCTTACCAGTGAATAGGCCGAGAGACCATCGAGGTAAGCATGGCAGCTATTCTTTACCTCAGAAGCCAGGGGAATGGCAGTTGGTATGGCAGGAAGACCCGTCACCCGTCACTAGGCCGAGAGACGACCAAGGGAAGCATGGCTACTCTTCTTTCCCTCACAAGCCAGAGCAATAGCAGTTGGAATGGGTGGAAGGTCTCTTACCAGTCACTATTCCGAGAAACCATGGAGCTAAGCATAGCTGCTCTTCTTTGCCTCAGAAGCCAGAGCAATGGCGGTTGGAATGGGAGGAAGGCCGCTCACCAGTCACTGGGCCGAGAGACCATGGAGCAAAGCATGGCTACTCTACTTTGCCTCAGAAGCCAGAGCAATGCAAGTTGGAATGGGAGGAAGGCCTCTCAATAGTCACTAGGCCGGGAGACCATGGAGCTAAGCATGGCTGCTCTTCTTTGCCTCAGAAGCCAGAGCAATGTCAGTTGGAATGGGAGGAAGGCCGCTCACCAGTCACTGGGCCGAGAGACCATGGAGCAAAGCATGGCTACTCTACTTTGCCTCAGAAGCCAGAGCAATGGCAGTTGGAATGTGAGGAAGACCTCTTACCAGTCACTAGGCCGAGAGTCCATGGAGCTAGTCATGGCTGCCCTTCTTTGCCTCAGAAGCCAGAGCAATGGCAGTTGGAATGGGAGGAAGGCCTCGCAGCATTCACAGGGCCGAGAGACCATGGAGATAAGCATGGCTGCTCTTCTTTGCCTCAGAAGCCAGAGCAATGGCAGTTGGAATGGGAGGAAGGCCTCTCACCAATCTCTAGGCCGGGAGACCATTCAGCTAAGCATGGCTGCTCTTCTTTCCCTCAGAAGCCAGAGCAATGGCAGTTGGAATGGGAGGAAGGCCTCTCACCAGTCACTAGGCCTAGAGTCCATGGAGCTAAGCACGGCTGCTCTTTTTACCTGGGAAGCCAGAGCAATGGCAGTTCGAATAGGATGAAGGCCTCTCACCAGTAAATAGGCCAAGAGATCATGGAGCTAAGCATGGCTGCTCTTCGTTGCCTCAGAAGCCTGAGGAATGGCAGTTGGAATGGAAGGAAGACCTCTCACCAGTCACTAGGCCGAGACACCATGGAGCTAAGTATGGCTGCTCTTCTTTGCCTCAGATGCCAGAGCAATAGCAGTTGGAATGGGAGGAAGGCCTCTCACCAGTCACCAGGCCGAGAGACCATGGAGCTAAGAATTGCTGCTCTTCTTTGCCTCAGAAGCTGAAGCAATTGCAGTAGGAATGGGAGGATGACCTCTCACCAGTCACTAGGCCGAGAGACCATGGAGCTAAGCATGGCTGCTGTTCTTTGCGTCAGAAGCCTGAGGAATGGCAGTTGGAATGGGAGGAAGGCCTTTCAGCAGTCACTGGGCCAAGAGACCATGGAGGTAAGCATGGCTACTCTTCTTTCCCTAGGAAGCCAGAGCAATGGCACTTGGAATGGGAGGAAGGCCTCTGACCAGTAACTAGACCGAGAGACCATGGAGCTAAGCATGGCTGCTCTACTTTGCCTCAGAAGCCAGAGCAATCACAGTTGGAATGGGAGGAAGGTCTCTCAGTAGTCACTAGTCCGAGAGACCAGAGAGCTACGCAGGGCTGCTCTTCTTTACCTAAGAACGCAGAGCAATGGCAGTTGGAATGGGTGGAAAGCCTTTCACGAGTCACTAGCCCGAGAGACCATGGAGCTAAGCATGGCTGCTCTTCTTTGCTTGAGAAGCCAGAGCAATGGCAGTTGGAATTTGTGGAATACCTCTCACCAGCCAATGGGCCGAGAGACCTTGGAGCTAGGCACAGTTGCTCTTCTTTGCCTCAGAAGCCAGAGCAATGGCAGTTGGAATGGGAGGAAGTCCTCTCACTAGTCACTAGGCCGAGAGACCATGGAGCTAAGCACGGCTGCTCTTCTTTGCCTCAGAAGCCAGACCAATGGTAGTTGGAATGGGAAAGGCCTCTGACTAGTCACTAGGCCGAGAGACCACGGAGCTAAGCATGGCTGATCTACTTTGCCTCAGACGCCAGAACAATGGCAGTTGGAATTGGAAGAATACCTCTCAACAGGCAATGGGTCGAGAGACCTCGGAGCTAGGCACAGCTTCTCTTCTTTGCCTCAGAAGCTAGAGTAATGGTAGTTGGAATGGAAGGAAGGCCTCTCACTAGTCACTAGGCCGAGAGACCATGGAGCTAAGCACGGCTGCTCTTCTTTGCCTCAGAAGCCAGAGCAATGGCAGTAGGAATGGGAGGAAGGCCTCTCACCAGTGACTAGGCCGAGAGACCATGGAGCTAAGCCTGGCTGCTATTCTTTGCCTCAGAAGCCACAGCAATGGCAGTTGGAATGGGAGAAAGGCCTGTCACCTGTCACTGGGCCAAGAGACCATGGAGCTAGGCACGGTCCTCTTCTTTCCCTCAGAAGCCAGAGCAATGGCAGTTGGAATGGGAGGAAGGGCTCCCACCAATCACTAGGCCGAGAGACGATGGGGGTAAGTATGGCTGCTTCTTTCCTCAGAAGCCAGAGCAATGGCAGTTGGAATTGGAGGAAGGCCACTCAACAGTCACGGGGCCAGAGAGGATTGAGGAAAGCACGGCTGCTCTTCTTTCCCTTAGAAGCCAGAGCAATGGCAGTTGGAATGGGAGGAAGGCCACTCACCAGTCACTGGGTTGAGAGACCATGGAGCTAGGAATGGCTGCTCGTCTTTGCCTCAGAATCCAGAGGAATGGCAGTTAGAATGGGAGGAAGGCAACTAACCAGTCACTATGCCGAGAGACCATGGAGCTAAGCATGGCTGCTCTTCTTTGCCTCAGAACCCAGAGGAATGGTAATTGGAATGGGAGGAAGGCCTCTTACCAGTCACTACGCGGAGAGACGATGGCGCAAAGCATGGCTGCTCTTCTTTACCTCAGAAGCCAGAGCAATGGCAGTTGGAATGGGAGGAAGGCCTCTCACTAGTCCCTGGGCCTAGAGACCATGCAGATAAGCATTGCTGCTATTCTTTGCCTAAGAAGACAGAGCAATGGCAGTTGGAATGGGAGGAAGGCTCTCACCAGTCACTGGGGTGAGAGACCATGGAGCTAAGCATGGCTGATCTACTTTGCCTCACAAGCCAGAGCAATGGCAGTTGGAATGGGAGGAAGGGCTCCAACCAATCACTAGGCCGAGAGACGATGGAGGTAAGCATGGCTGCTCTTCTTTCTCTCAGAAGCCAGAGCAATGGCAGTTGGAATTGGAGGAAGGCCTCTCACCAGTCACGGGGCCGAGACGAATAGGAAAGCACGGCTGCTCTTCTTTCCCTCAGAAGCCAGAGCAATGGCAGTTGGAATGGGAGGAAGGCCACTCACCAGTCACTGGGCTGAGAGACCATGGAGCTCGGTATGGCTGTTCTTCTTTGCCTCAGAATCCAGAGAAATGGCAGTTAGAATGGGAAGAAGGCCTCTCACTAGTCCCTGGGCCGAGAGACCATGGAGATAAGTATTGCTGCAATTCCTTGCCTCAGAAGCCAGAGCAATGGCAGTTGGAATGGGAGGAAGGCATCTCACCAGTCACTGGGGCGAGAGACCATGGAGCTAAGCATGGCTGATCTACTTTACCTTAGAAGCCAGAGCAATGGCAGTTGGAATGGGAGGAAGGCCACTCACCAGTCAATGGGCTGAGAGACCATGGAGCTAAGCATGGCTGCTCTTCTTTGCCTCACAAGCCAGAGCAATGGCAGTTGGAATGGGAGAAAGGCCTGTCACCTGTCACTGGGCCGAGGGACCATGGAGGTAGGCATGGCTGCTCTTCTTTCCCTCCGAACCCAGAGGAATGGCAGTTGGAATGGTAGGAAGGCCTCTCACCAGTCACTCGGACGAGAGACCATGGAATTAGGCACGGCTGCTCTTCTTTCCCTCACAAGCCAGAGGAATGGCAGTTTGAATGGGAGGAAGGCCTGTTCCCCGTCACTGGGCCGAGACCATGGAGCTAGGCATGGTTGCTCTTCTTTGCCTGAGCAGCCAGAGGAATGGCAGTTGGAATGGTAGGAAAGTCTCTCACCAGTCACTGGGCCGAGAACCCATGGAGCTAAGCATGGCTGCTCTGCTTTGCCTCAGAAGCCAGAGGTATGGCTGTTAGAATGGGAAGAAGGCCTCTCACCACTCACTGGGATGAGAGACCATCGAGCTAGGTACGGTGCTCATCTTTGCATCAGAAGCCAGAGCAATGGCATTTGGAATGGGAGGAAGGCCTCTCACCAGTCACTAGGCCGGGAGACCATGGAAGTAAGCATGGCTGCTCTTCTTTGCCTCAGAAGCAGGAGCAATGGTAGTTGGAATGGGAGGAAGGCCTCTCACCAGTCACTGGGCCGAGAGACCATGGAGCTAAGCATGGCTGCTCATCTTTGCCTCAGAAGCCAGACGACTGGCAGTTGGAATGGGAGGAAGGCCTCTTACCAGTCACTAGACCGAGAGACCATGGAGGTTAGCAAGGCTCCTCTTCTTTGCCTCAGAAGCCAGAGCAATGGCAGTTCGAATGGGAGGAAGGCCTTTCACCAGTCAATGGGCCGAGAGACGATGGAGGAAAGGACGGCTGGTCTTTTTTGCCTCAGAAGCCAGAGCAATGGCAGTTGGAATAAGAGGAAGGCCTCTCTCCAGTCACTAGGCCGAGAGAAGATGGAGGAAAGCATGGCTGCCCTTCTTTACCTCAGAAACCAGAGCAATGGAAGTTGGAATGGGAGGAAGGTCTCTCACCAGTCACTGGGCCGAGAGACCACGGAGCTAGGCTCGGCTGCTCTTCTTTCCCTCACAAGCCAGAGCAATGGCAGTTGGAATGGGAGGAAAGCCTCTCACCAGTCACTGGGCCGAGAGACCATGGAGCTAAGCATGGCTGATCTTCTTTGCCTCAGGAGCCAGAGGAATTGCAGTTGGAATGAGAGCAAGGCCTCTCACCAGTCACTAAACTGAGAGAGCATGGAGGTAAGCATGGCTGCTCTTCTTAGCCTGAGAAGCCAGAGGAATGACAATTTGAATGGGAGGAAGGCCTCCTACCAGTCACTGGGCCGAGAGCATGGACCTAAGCATGGCTGCTCTTCTTTCCCTCAGAAGCGAGATAAATGGCAGTTGGAATGGGAGGTAAGCCTCTCACCAGTCACTGGGCCGAGAGACCATGGAGCTAGGCACGACTGCTCTTCTTGCCTGAGAAGCCAGAGCAATGGCAGTTGGAATGGGAGGAAGGTCGCTCATCAGTCACTGGGCCAAGAGACCATGGAGCAAAGCATGGCTGCTCTTCTTTACCTCAGAAGCCAGAGCAATGGCAGTTGGAATGGGAGGAAGGCCTCTTACCAGTCACTAGGCCGAGAGTCCATGGAGCTAGGCACGGCTGCTCTTCTTTGCCTCAGAAGCCAGAGCAATGGCAGTTGGAATGGGAGGAAGGCCTCTCAGCAGTCAATAGGCCGAGAGTCCATTGAGCTAAGCACGGCTGCTCTTTTTACCTCAGAAGCCAGAGCAATGGCAGTTGGAATAGGATGAAGGTGTCTCACCAGTCAATAGGCCAAGAGATCATGGAGCTAAGCATGGCTGCTCTTCGTTGCCTCAGAAGCCTGAGGAATGGCAGTTGGAATGGAAGGAAGACCTCTCACCAGTCACTAGGCCGAGACACCATGGAGCTAAGCATGGCTGCTCTTCTTTGCCTCAGATGCCAGAGCAATGGCAGTTGGAATGGGAGGAAGGTCTCCCACCAGTCACTAGCCGAGAGACCATGGAGCTAAGAATTGCTGCTCTTCTTTGCCTGAGAAGCAGAAGCAGTTGCAGTAGGAATGGGAGGATGACCTCTCACCAGTCACTAGGCCGAGAGACCATGGAGCTAAGCATGGCTGCTATTCATTGCGACAGAAGCCTGAGCAATGGCAGTTGGAATGGGAGGAAGGCCTCTCACCAGTAACTAGGCCCAGAGACGATGGAGGTAAGCATGGCTGCTCTTCTTTCCTTCAGAAGGAAGAGCAATGGCAGTTGGAATTAGAGGAAGGACTCTTCCCAGTCACTGGGCCGAGAGACCATAGAGCTAGGCACAGCTGTTCTTCTTTGCCTTAGAAGGCAGAGCAATGGCAGTTGGAATGGGAGGAAGGCCTCTTACCCGTCACTAGACCGAGAGACCATGGAGCTCAGCATGGCTGCTCTAGTTTGCCTAAGAAGCCAGAGCAATGGCAGTTTGAATGGGAGCAAGGCCTCTGAGCAGTCACTGAGCCGAAAAAACATGGAGCAAGGCAAGGCTACTCTTCTTTGCCGCAGAATCCAGAGCAATGGCAGTTGGAATGGGAGGAAGACCTCTTACTAGTCACTAGATCGAGAGAACATGGATCTAAGCATTGCTGCTCTTCTTTGCCTCGGAAGCCAGAGGAATGGCAGTTGGAATGGGAGAAAGGCCTGTCACCTGTCACTGGGCCGAGAGACCATGCAGCTAGGCACGGCTCCTCTTTTTTCCCTCAGAATCCAGAGCAATGGCAGTTGGAATGGGAGGAAGGCCTCTCAACAGTCACTAGGCAAAGAGACCGTTCAGCTAAGCATGGCTGCTCTTCTTTGCCTCAGAAGCCAGGGGAATGGCAGTTGGAATGGGAGGAAGGCCTCTCACCAATCACTACGCCAAGAGACCATTCAGCTAAGCATGGCTGCTCTTCTTTGCCTCAGATGCCAGAGCAATTGCAGTTGGAATGGGAGGAAGACCTCTCAGCAGTCACTAGGCCGAAAGACCATGGAGCTAGGCACAGCTGATCTTCTTTGCCTCAGAAGCAAGGGCAATGGCAGTTGGAATGGGAGGAAGGCCTCTCACTAGTCACTAGGCCAGGAGACCATGGAGCTAAGCACGGCTGCTCTTCTTTACCTCAGAAGCCAGAGCAATGGCAGTAGGAATGAGAGGAAGGCCTTCCACTAGTCACTAGGCCGAGAGACCATGGAGCTAAGCATTGCTGCTCTTCTTTGCCTCAGAAGACAGAGCAATGGCAGTTGGAATGGGAGGAAGGCTTCTCACCAGTCACTAGGCCGAGAGACCATAGAGCTAAGCATGGCTGCTCTCCTTTGCCTCAGATGCCAGAACAATGGCAGTTTGGATGGGAGGAAGGCCTCTTACCAGTCACTAGACCGAGAGATCATGGAGCTCAGCATGGCTGCTCTTCTTTGTCTCAGAAGCCAGAGTAATGGCAGTTCGAATGGGAGGAAGGCCTCTCACCAGTCACTAGGCCGAGAGACCACGGAGCGAGGCACGGCTGCTCTTCTTTGCCTCAGAAGCCGGAGCTATGGCAGTTTGGATGGGAGGAAGGCCTCTCAGCAGTCACTCGGCCAAGAGACCATGAAGGTAAGCATGGCTACTCTTCTTTTCCTAGGAAGCCAGAGCAATGGCACTTGGAATGGGAGGAAGACCTCTCACCAGTCACTAGGCTGAGAGACCATGGAGCTAAGCAGGGCTGCTCTTCTTTACCTAAGAACCTAGAGTAATGGCTGTTGGAATGGGTGGAAAGCCTTTCTCGAGTCTCTAGGCCGAGAGACCATGGAGCTAAGCATGGCTGCTCTTCTTTGCATCAGAAGCCAGAGCAATGGCAGTTGGAATTGGAGGAATACCTCTCACCAGTCAATGGGCCGAGAGTCCTTGGAGCTAGGCACAGTTGCTCTTCTTTGCCTCAGAAGCCAGAGCAATGGCAGTAGGAATGGGAGGAAGGCCTCTCACTAGTCACTCGGCCGAGAGACCATGGAGCTAAGCATGGCTGCTCTTCTTTGCCTCAGATGCCAGAGCAATGGCAGTTGGAATGGGAGGAAGGCCTCTTAACAGTCACTAGGCCGAGAGACCATAGAGTTAAGCATGGCTGCTCTGCTTTGCCTCAGAAGCCAGAGCAATTGCAGTTGGAATGCGAGGAAGGCGGCTCACCAGTCACTGGGCCGAGAGACCATGGGGCAAAGCATGGCTACTCTTCTTTGCCTCAGAAGCTAGAGCAATTGCAGTTGGAATGGGAGGAAGGCCTCTTACCAGTCACTAGTTCGAGAGTCCATGGAGCTAGGCATGGCTGCTCTTCTTTGCCTCAGAAGCCAGAGCAATGGCAGTTGGAATGGGAGGAAGGCCTCTCACCAGTCACTAGGCCGAGAGTCCATGGAGCTAAGCACGGCTGCTCTTTTTACCTCAGAAGCCAGAGCAATGGCAGTTGGAATAGGATGAAGGCCTCTCACCAGTCAATAGGCCAAGAGATCATCTAGCTAAGCATGGCTGCTCTTCGTTGCCTCAGAAGCCTGAGGAATGGCAGTTGGAATGGAAGGAAGACCTCTCACCAGTCACTAGGCCGAGACACCATGGAGCTAAGCATGGCTGCTCTTATTTGCCTCAGATGCCAGACCAATAGCAGTTGGAATGGGAGGAAGGCCTCTCACCAGTCACTAGGCCGAGAGACCATGGAGCTAAGAATTGCTGCTCTTCTTTGCCTCAGAAACTGAAGCAATTGCAGTAGGAATGGGAGGATGACCTCTCACCAGTCACTAGGCCGAGAGACCATGGAGCTAAGCATGGCTGCTATTCTTTGCGTCAGAAGCCTGAGCAATGGAAGTTGGAATGGGAGGAATGCCATTCAGCATTCGCTGGGCCAAGAGACCATGGAGGTAAGCATGGCTACTCTTCTTTCCCTAGGAAGCCAGAGCAATGGCAGTTGGAATGGGAGGAAGACGTCTCACCAGTCACTAGGCCGAGAGACCATGGACCTAAACTTGGCTGCTCTTCTTTGCCTCAGAAGACAGAGCAGTGGCAGTTGGAATGGGAGGAAGACCTCTCACCAGTCACTAGGCCGAGAGACCATAGAGCTAAGCATGGCTGCTCTTCTTTGCCTCAGAAGCCAGAGCAATCACAGTTGGAATGGGAGGAAGGCCTCTCAGTAGTCACTTAGCCGAGAGACCAGAGAGCTAAGCAGGGCTGCTCTTCTTTACCTAAGAACCCAGAGCAATGGCAGTTGGAATGGGTGGAAAGCCTTTCACGAGTCACTAGGCCGAGAGACCATGGAGCTAAGCATGGCTGCTCTTCTTTGCCTCAGAAGCCAGAGCAATGGCAGTTGGAATTGGAGGAATACCTCTCACCAGTCAATGGGCCGAGAGACCTTGGAGCTAGGTACAGTTGCTCTTCTTTGCCTCACAAGCCAGAGCAATGTCAGTTGGAATGGGAGGAAGTCCTCTCACCAGTCACTAGGCCGAGAGACCATGGAGCTAAGCATGGCTGCTCTTCCTTGACTCAGAAGCCAGAGCAATGTCAGTTGGAATGGGAGGAAGGCCTCTTACCAGTCAATGCGGCGAGAGACCATAGGGCTAAGCATGGCTGCTCTTCCTTACGTCAGAAGCAGAGGAATGACAGTTGGAATGGGAGGAAGGCCTCTCACCAGTCACTGGTCTCAGAGACCATGGAGCTAAGCATGGCTGCTCTTCTTTGCCTCAGAAGCCAGAGCAATGGCAGTTGGAATGGGAGGAAGACCGCTCACCAGTCACTGGGCCAAGAGTCCATGGAGCTAAGCATGGCTGCTCTTCTTTGCGTCAGAAGCCACAGCAATGGCAGTTGGAATGGGAGGAAGGTCTCTCAGTAGTCACTAAGCCTAGAGACCATGGAGCTAAGCAGGGCTGCTCTTCTTTACCTAAGAACCCAGAGCAATGGCAGTTAGAATGGGAGGAAAGCCTTTCACGAGTCACTAGACCGAGAGACCGTGGAGCTAAGCACGTTCCTTAAATGTTTTAAAATGATAAATAAATATAAAGAAGTGAAAGAACCCAGGTACCTAGAATCCTCCCTCTTTTTCCTGTTCTTCACCGCTTACCGAGTAAAACAAGATGGCGCCGTCCGGCTCTTTGTGGGGCGGGGCCAACCGCTGAGGCTGGCCACGCCCACGTCCCGCCCTCCGTGTCTCCCATGGGCGAGTAAGTGCATATCTGCGCTTCCACACACGTTCGCAAGTACGCAAAAACGCGAATCGGCGGAAAAAAACCACATTTCTCAAGGTTTTCAAAAAGTGCGCACAAACGCCAGTTCGGACCGTGCCTATGCGGATCGACGTGTGGAAACGAAAAAATAAATGCGATCAAACGCACCACAAGGTGTGGAAGACCTTCATTAGAGGTCGCATTGCTCCGTTTTATATACATGTGTGGAAAGGGCCTACGTGAGGTAATTTCTGAGGTAAAATCAACCCCCAAGGGAGGGAAGCGTTGTGGGAAGAAAACACACAAAGGAAAAGGGCAGGATTGCACAAAATATTTCATCACTCTATAAATATATTCCAGTAGGAAGAGGAGAAAGAAATGGGGGCGTTTTAGAAGTAGCTGGAAGAGTGGGAAGGCAGGGGGCGAAGTGGAGTTATTCCGGCTAAACTGGGACATTTTGAGGATTTGCTTTATGAAAGCTGCAAATGTGGCTAAAGTAGGGATGGGAAAAGTGGGGCTCAAGGACTGCATGTGCCCTCCAGCTCCCCAAAACTGAGGAACCCCCTCCATTTTAAAAAAGTTGGTGGTCTTTTGGGGTGACTTCAGCCCCTCCCCAAATGGTGCAAATAGCACCCCTCAAATCAGTACCTCCTTCCCCTTCTGGAACAGGGTTTCCCAAAATGGGCTGTACTTTTTTAGGAGCCCTAGGATCCTTATTTATTTATTTATTTATTTATTTATTTATTTATTTATTTATTTATTTATTTCATTCACCAGCAACTTTTACCTCAAGAAATATGGGTTCTTATTGTTGTTTTGTGCGTTTATAAGGAGTGAAAGAGTATCGGCAAAATATACAGCATTTTCCCCATCTTTTTCTACTCTGCAGGGCTGGTGGAAACCCTTCAGTTCAGGGAGGGCATTGCCTGCTGAAAGGCCTAAACCAAAGGATCTCTTGGCCTTTAGTTAACCAAAGTGCCTCCATTTTGAGTTCTGGGCTCCCAGCACTTCCTGCCACCACATTTCTCCTCCTCCTTCCCTGCTAAGCAGAAGCCACTGTGACTCAGGGTTCGTTCCTGTGGTTGAGCAGAAGTTACTTTTTTTTTTAATCAACCAGCTGTCAGAGTTTTAGTCCTGGATTCTGAGTATATTCTAAGAGGAGCTGCCATGGAAGTTGTGAGGGGGGTGTTGGTGTTTTTCTGAGGTAGTTTCTGAGGAAAAAATGAACCCCAAGGGAGGGAAGCGTTATAATAATAATTTCATAACTAATATTAATTAATTATAGTATTATTAATGATATTATAATTAATTAATATGGATTGTGTTGTGTTGTTAATTAATTAATATGGATTATGTTACGAGTCACTAGACCGAGAGACCATGGAGCTAAGCATGGCTGCTCTTCTTTGCCTCAGAAGCCAGAGCAATGGCAGTTGGAATGGGAGGAAGGCCTCTCACCAGTCACTAGACCGAGAGACCATGGAGCTTAGCATGGCTGCTCTTCTTTGCCCCAGAAGCTAGAGGAATGCCAGTTGGAATGGGAGCAAGGCCTCTCACCAGTCACTGGGCCGAGACCATGGAGCTAGGCATGGCTGCTCTTCTTTGCCTGAGAAGCCGGGGGAATGGCAGTTGGAATGGGAGAAAGGCCTCTTGCCAGTCACTAGACCGAGAGACCATCGAGCTAAGCATGGCTGCTCTTCTTTGCCTCAGAAGCCAGAGCAATGGCAGTTGGAATGGGAGGAAGGCCTCTCACCAGTCAGTGGGCCGAGAGACCACGGAGCCAAGCATGGCTGTTCTTCCTTGCCTCAGAAGCCAGAGCAATGGCAGTTGTAATGGAAAGAAGGCCTATAACCAGTCACTCGGCCGAGAGACCATGAAGCTAAGCATGGCTGCTCTTCTTTGCCTCAGAAGCCACAGCAATTACAATTGGAATGGGAGGAAGGCCTCTTTCCAGTAACTGGTCCGATAGACCATGGAGCTAAGCATGGCTGCTCTTCTTTGCCTCAGAAGCGAGAGCAATGGCAGTTGTAATGGGAGGAAGTTCTCTTACCAGTCACTAGGCCGAGAGACTATGAAGCTAAGCATGGCTGGTCTTCTTTGCCTCAGAAGCCAGAGCAATGGAGTTGGTATGGGAGGAAGGCCTCTCACCAGTCACCGGGCCGAGAGACGATGGAGATAAGCATGGCTGCTTTTCTTTGGCTAAGAAGCCAGGGCAATGGCAGTTGGAATGGGAGGAAGCCCTCTTACCAGTCACTAGGCCGAGATACCATGAAGCTAAGCATGGCTGCTCTTCCGTACCTCAGAAGCCAAAACAATGGCAGTTGGAATGGGAGGAATACCTCTCACGAGTCACTGGGCCGAGAGACCATGGAGCTAAGCATGACTGCTCTTCTTTGCTTCAGAAGCCAGAGCAATGGCAGTAGGAATGGGAGGAAGGCCTCTCACCAGCGACTAGGCCGAGAGACCATCGAGCTTAGCCTGACTGCTATTCTTTGCCTCAGAAGCCACAGCAATGGCAGTTGGAATGGGAGGAAGGCCTCTCACCCGTTACTAGGCCGAGAGACCATGGAGCTAAGCATGGCTGCTCTTCTTTGCCTCAGAAGCCAGAGCAATGGCAGTTGGAATGGGAGGAAGGTCTTCCACCAATCAACGGGCTGAGAGACCGTGAATCTAAGCATGGCTGATCTTCTTTGCCTCAGAAGGCAGAGCAATGGCAGTTGGAATGGGAGGAAGGCCTCTTACCTATCACTGGGCTGAGAGACCATGGAGCTAAGCATGGCTGCTCTTCTTCGCCTCAGAAGCCAGAGCCATGGCAGTTGGTATGGGAGGAAGGCCTCTCACCAGTCACTGGGCCGAGAGACGATGGAGATAAGCATGATGCTTTTCTTTGGCTAAGAAGCCAGGGCAATGGCAGTTGTAATGGGAGGAAGCCCACTTACCAGTCACTAGGCCGAGAGCCCATGAAGCTAAGCATGGCTGCTCTTCCGTACCTCAGAAGCCAGAACAATGGCAGTTGGAATGGGAGCAATACCTCTCACCAGTCAGTGGGCCGAGAGACCATGGAGCTAAACATGACTGCTCTTCTTTGCCTCAGAAGCCAGAGCAATGGCAGTTCGAATGAGAGGAAGGCCTCTCACCAGTCACTGGGCCGACAGACAATGGAGCTAAGCATGGCTGCTCTCCCTTGCCTCAGAAGCCATAGCAATGGCAGTTCGAATGGGAGGAAGGCCTCTCACCAGAAGCCAGAGGAATGGCCGTTGGAATGGGAGGAAGGCCTCTCACCAGTTACTGGACCGAGAGACCATGGAGCTAAGCATGGCTGCTGTTCTTTGCCTCAGAAGCCATAGCAATGGCAGTTGGAATCGGAGGAAGGCCTCTTACAAATCACTAGGCCGAGATACCATGGAGCTAAGCACGGCTGCTCTTCTTTGCCTCAGAAGCCAGATCAATGGGAATTGGAATGGGAAGAATGCCTCTCACCAGTCACTAGGCTGAGAGACCATGGAGCAAGGCACGGCTGCTCTTCTTTGCCTCAGAAGCCAGACGAATGGCAGTCGGAATGGGAGGAAGTCCTCTCACCAGTCACTAGGCCGAGAGACAATGGAGCTAAGCATGGCTGTTCTTCCTTGCCTTACAAGCCAGGGCAATGGCAGTTGGAATGGGAGGAAGGCCTGTCACCAGTCATTGGGCCGAGAGCCGATGGAGCTAAGCATGGATGTTCATCCTTGCCTTACAAGCCAGGGCAATGGCAGTTGGAGAAGAGGCCTCTTCTTTGCCTAGAAGCCACAGCATGGCAGTTAATGGGAGAAGGCTCTCACCAATCATGGGCTGAAGACCAAGGAGCTAAGCATGGCGCCTCTCGCCTCAGAAGCCAGAGCCATGGAGTTGGAGAAGGAAGGCCTCTCACCAGTACTGGGCCGAGAGACATGGAGAAGCATGTGCTTTTCTTTGGCTAGAAGGCAGGGCAATGGCAGTTGAATGGGAGGAAGCCCACTTACCATCACAGGCCGAGAGCCCATGAAGCTAAGCATGGCTGCTCTTCCGTACCTCAGAAGCCAGAACAATGGCAGTTGGAATGGGAGCATACCTCTCACCAGTCACTGGGCCGAGAGACCATGGAGCTAAGCATGACTGCTCTTCTTTGCCTCAGAAGCCGAGCAATGGCAGTTCGAATGAGAGAGGCTCTCACCAGCAAGGCCGACAGCAATGGAGCAGCATGGCTCTCCCCTTGCCTCAGATGCCAGAGCAATGGCAGTTGAATGGGAGGACCCTACCAGAGCCAGAGGAATGGCAGTTGGAATGGGGGAAGGCCTCTCACCAGTACTGGGTCGAAGGACCAGGAAGCCAAGCATGGCGCTGACATTGCCGAAGCCAGAGCAATGGCGTTGAAGGAGGAAGGCTTCAATCACTGGAGGCCAGATACCATGGAGCTAAGCACGGCTGCTCTTCTTTGCCTCAGAAGCCAGATCAATGGGAATTGGAATGGGAAGAATGCCTCTCACCAGTCACTAGGCTGAGAGACCATGGAGCAAGGCACGGCTGCTCTTCCTTGCCTCAGAAGCCAGACGAATGGCAGTCGGAATGGGAGGAAGTCCTCTCACCAGTCACTAGGCCGAGAGACAATGGAGCTAAGCATGGCTGTTCTTCCTTGCCTTACAAGCCAGGGCAATGGCAGTTGGAATGGGAGGAAGGCCTGTCACCAGTCATTGGGCTGAGAGCCGATGGAGCTAAGCATGGATGTTCATCCTTGCCTTACAAGCCAGGGCAATGGCAGTTGGAATGGGAGGAAGGCCTCTTACCCGTTACTAGGTCGAGAGACCATGGAGCTAAGCATGGCTGCTCTTCTTTGCCTCAGAAGCCAGAGCAATGGTAGTTGGAATGGGAGGAAGGTCTTCCACCAATCACCGGGCCGACAGACCATGGAGCTAAGCATTGTTGCTCTTCTTTGCCTCAGAAGCTAGAGCAATCGCAGTTGAAATAGGAGGAGGGCCTCTTACCAATCACTAGGCCGAGATACCATGGAGCTAAGCACGGGTGCTCTTCTTTGCCTCAGAGGCCAGAGCAATGGGAGGTGGAATTGGAGGAAGGTCTCTCACCAGTCACTGGGCCGAGAGACCATGGAGCTAGGCACGGCTGCTCTTCTTGGCCTCAGAAGCCAGACGTATGGCAGTTGGAATGGGAGGAAGTCCTCTCACCAGTCACTAGGCCGAGAGACCATGGAGCTAAGCATGGCTGCTCTTCCTTGCCTAAGAAGCGAGGGGAATGGCAGTTGGAATGGAAGGAAAGCCTCTTACCAGACACTTGGCTGAGAGCCCATGGAGCTAAGCATGGATGCTCTTCTTTGCCTAAGAAGCCAGAGCAATGGCAGTTGGAATGGGAGAAAGGCCTCTTACCAGTCTCTAGGGCGAGAGACGATGGTGCTGCTCTTCTTTGCCTCAGAAGCCAGAGCAATCGCAGTTGAAATAGGAGGAGGGCCTCTTACCAATCATTAGGCCGAGATACCATGGAGCTAAGCATGGCTGCTCTTCTTTGCCAAGAAGCCAGAGCAATGGCAGTTGGAATGGGAGAAAGGCCTCTTACCAGTCTCTAGGGCGAGAGACGATGGTGCTGCTCTTCTTTGACTAAGAAGCCAGAGCAATCGCAGTTGAAATAGGAGGAGGGCCTCTTACCAATCATTAGGCCGAGATACCATGGAGCTAAGCACGGGTGCTCTTCTTTGCCTCAGAGGCCAGAGCAATGGGAGGTGGAATTGGAGGAAGGTCTCTCACCATTCACAGGGCTGAGAGACCAAGGAGCTAAGCACGGCTGCTCTTCTTGGCCTCAGAAGACAGACGAATGGCAGTTGGAATGGGAGGAAGTCCTCTCAGCAGTCACTAGGCCGAGAGACCGTGGAGCTAAACATGGCTGCTCTTCTTTCCCTCAGAAGCCAGAGGAATGGCAGTTGGAGTGGGAGGAAGGCGTCTCAGTAGTCACTAGGGCGAAAGACCATGGAGCTAAGCATGAACGCTCTTCTTTGCCTAAGAAGCCAGAGCAATGACAGTTGGAATGGGAGGAAGGCCTCTCACCAGTTATTGGGCCGAGAGACCATGGAGCTAAGCATGGCTGCTCTTCTTTGCCTAAGAAACCAGAGCAATGGCAGTTGGAATGGGAGAAAGGCCTCTCACCAGTCACTAGGCCGAGAGATCATGGAGCTAAGCAGAACTGCTCTTCTTTCCTTTATAATCGGAGGATGGCCTTTCACCAGTCACTAGGCTAAGAGACCATGGAGCTAAGTATGCCTGCTCTTCCTTGCCTCAGAAGCCAGAGCAATGGCAGTTGGAATGGGAGGAAGGCGTCTCACCAGTCACTAGGCTGAGAGACCATGGAGCTAAGTATGTCTGCTCTTCCTTGCCTCAGAAACCAGAGCAATGGCAGTTGGAATGGGAGAAAGGCCTGTCAACTGTCACTGGGCCGAGAGACCATGGAGCTAGGCATGGCTGCTCTTCTTTGCCTCAGAAGCTGGAGAAATGGCAGTTGGAATGGGAGAAAGACCTCTTACCAGTCAATAGACCGAGAGACCAAGGAGCTAGGAATGCCTGATCTACTTTGCCGCAGAAGCTAGAGCAATAGCAGTTGGAATGGGAGGACGGCCTCTAACCAGTCACTGGGCCGAGAGACCATGAAGCAAGGCAGGGCTGCTCTTCTTTGCCTCAGAAACCAGAGCAATGGCAGTTGGAATGGGAGGAAGGCCTCTGACCAGTCACTGGGCCGAGAGAACATGGAACAAGGCAGGGCTGCTCTTCTTTGCCTCAGAATCCAGAGGTATGGCAGTTGGAATGGGAGGAAGGTCTCTCACCAGTCACTAGGCTGAGAGATCATGGAGCTAAGCATGGCTGCTTTTCTTTGCCTCAGAAGCCAGAGGAATGGTAGTTCGAATGCGAGGAAGGCCTCTTACCAGTCACTAGGCCCAGAGACCATGGAGCTAAGAATTGCTGCTCTTCTTTGCCTCAGAAGCTAGAGCAATGGCAGTAGGAATGGGAGGAAGGCCTCTGACCAGTCAATGGGCCGAGAGACCATGGAGGTAAGCATGGCTGCTCTTCTTTCCCTATCAAGCCATAGCAATGGCAGTTTGTATGGGAGGAAAGCCTATCACCAGTCACTGGGCCGAGAGACCATGGAGCTAAGCATGGCTGCTCTTCTTTGGCTGAGAAGCAAGAGCAATGGCAGTATGAATGGGAGGAAGGCCTCTCACCAGTCACTGGTCCGAGAGACCCTGGAGCTAAGCATGGCTGCTCTTCTTTGCCTCAGATGCCGGAGCAATGGCAGTTGAAATGGGAGGAAGGCTTCTCACCAGTCACTAGGCCGAGAGACCATCGAGGTAAGCATGGCTGCTCTTCTTTGCCTCAGAAGCCAGACGAGTGGCAGTTGGTATGGGAGGAACGCCTCTCACCAGTCACTAGGCCGAGAGATCATGGAGCTAAGCAGAACTGCTCTTCTTTCCTTCAGAAGCCAGAGCAATGGCAGTTGGAATTCGACACAGGCCTCTTTCCAGTCACTGGGCCGAGACCATGGAGCTAGGCATGGCTGCTGTTCTTTGCCTCAGAAGCCAGAGCAATGGCAGTTGGAATGGGAGGAAGGCCTGTCACCAGTCATTGGGCCGAGAGCCGATGGAGCTAAGCATGGATGTTCTTCCTTGCCTTACAAGCCAGGGCAATTGCAGTTGGAATGGGAGGAAGGCCTCTTACCCGTTACTAGGCCGAGAGACCATGGAGCTAAGCATGGCTGCTCTTTTTTGCCTCAGAAGCCATAGCAATGGCAGTTGGAATGGGAGGAAGGCCTCTTACTAGTCATTTGGCCGAGAGACGATTGAGCTAACCATGGCTGCTCTTTTTTGCCTGAGATGGCAGAGCAATGGCAGTCGGAATGGGAGGGAGGCCTCTCACCAGTCACTAGGCCGAGAGACGATGGAGGTAAGCACGGCTGCTCTTTTTGCCTCAGAAGCCTGAGCAATGGCAGTTGGAATGGGAGGAAGGCCTCTCACAAGTCACTAGGACGAGAGACCAAGGAGCAAAGCATGGCTCCTCTTCTTTGCCTCAGAAGCCAGAGCAAAGGCCGTTGGAATGGGAGGAAGGCATCTGACCAGTCATTGGGTCGAGAGAAAATTGAGCAAGGCAGGGCTGCTCTTCTTTGCCTCAGAAGCCAGAGCAATGGCAGTTGGAATGGGAGGAAGGACTCTTACCAGTGAATAGGTCGAGAGACCATCGAGGTAAGCATGGCAGCTATTCTTTACCTCAGAAGCCAGAGGAATGGCAGTTGGTATGGCAGGAAGGCCTGTCACCCGTCACTAGGCCGAGAGACGATCAAGGTAAGCATGGCTACTCTTCTTTCCCTCACAAGCCAGAGCAATAGCAATTGGAATGGGTCGAAGGTCTCTTACCAGTCACTATTCCGAGAAACCATGGAGCTAAGCATAGCTGCTCTTCTTTGACTCAGAAGCCAGAGCAATGGCAGTTGGAATGGAGGAAGGCCTCTTACCAGTCATTAGGCTGAGAGACGATGGAGCTCAGAATGGCAGCTCTTCTTTGACTCAGAAGCCAGAGCAGTGGCAGTTGGAATGGGAGAAAGTCCTCTCACCAGTCACTGGGCCGAGAGACGATGGAGCTAAGCATGGCTGCTCTTCTTTTCCTCTGAAGCCAGACGAATGGCAGTTGGAACGGGAGGAGGACCTCTCACCCGTCACTAGGCCGAGAGACCATGGAGCTAAGCATGGCTGCTCTTCTTTGCCTCAGAAACCAGAGCATTGGCAATTGGAATGGAAGAAAAGCATCTTACCTGTCACTGGGTTGAGAGCCCATGGAGCTAAGCATGGCTGCTTTTCTTTGCCTCAGAAGACAGAGCAATGGCAGTTGGAATGGGAGGAAGGCCTCTCACTAGTCACTGGGCCGAGAGACCATGGAGCTAAGCATGGCTGCTCTTCTTTGCCTCAGAAGCCAGAGCAATGGCAGTTGGAATGGGAGGAAGGCCTTCCACCATTCACTGGGCCGAGAGACCATGAAGCTAAGCATGGCTGCGCTTCTTTGCCTCAGAAGCCAGAGCAATGGCAGTTAGAATGGGAGGAAGGCCTCTCACCAGTCACTAGGCCGAGAGACCATGGAGCTAAGCATGGCTGCACTTCTTTGCCTCAGAAGCCAGAGCAATGGCAGTTGGAAAGGGGGGAAGGCCTCTTACCCGTCACTAGGCCGAGAGAACAAGAGGCTAAACATGGCTGCTATTCTTTACCTCAGAAGCCAGAGCAATGGCAGTTGGAATGGGAGGAAGGCCTCTAACCAGTCACTCGGCCGAGAGACCATGGAGCTAAGCATGGCTGCACTTCTTTGCCTCAGAAGCCAGAGCAATGGCAGTTGGAAAGGGAGGAAGGCCTCTTACCAGTCACTAGGCCGAGAGTCCAAGAAGCTAAACATACCTGGTCTTCTTTGCCTCAGAAGCCAGAGCAATGGCAGTTGAATGTTAGGAAGGACTCTCACCAGTCACTGGGCCGAGAGACATGTAGCTAAGCATGGCTGCTCTTCTTTGCCTCAGAAGCCAGAGCAATGGCAGTTGGAATGGGAGAAGTCCTCTCACAAGTCACTGGGCCGAGAGAACATGGAGCTAAGCACGGTGCTCTTCTTTGCATCAGAAGCCAGAGCAATGCAAGTTGGAATGGAGGAAGGCCTCTCAACAGTCACTAGGCCGGGAGACCATGGAGCAAAGCATGGCTACTCTACTTTGCCTCGGAAGCCAGAGCAATGGCAGTTGGAATGTTAGGAAGACCTCTTACCAGTCACTAGGCCGAGAGTCCATGGAGCAAAGGCATGGCTGCTCTTCTTTGCCTCAGAAGCCAGAGCAATGGCAGTTGGAATGGAGAAGGCCTCTCACCAGTCACTAGGCCAGAGACCATGGAGCTAAGCATGGCTGCTCTCTTTGCCTCAGATGCCAGAGCAATGGCAGTTGGAATGGGAGGAAGGCCTCTCACCAGTCACTAGGCCGAGACACCATGGAGCTAAGAATTGCTGCTCTTCTTTGCCTCAGAAGCTGAAGCAATTGCAGCAGGAATGGGAGGGTGACCTCTCACCAGTCACTAGACCGAGAGACCATGGAGCTAAGCATGGCTGCTGTTCTTTGCGTCAGAAGCCTGAGCAATGGCAGTTGGAATGGGAGGAAGGCCTTTCAGCAGTCACTGGGCCAAGAGACCATGGAGGTAAGCATGGCTACTCTTCTTTCCCTAGGAAGCCAGAGCAATGGCACTTGGAATGGGAGGAAGGCCTCTGACCAGTAACTAGACCGAGAGACCATGGAGCTAAGCATGGCTGCTCTACTTTGCCTCAGAAACCAGAGCAATGGCAGTTGGAATGGGAGGAAGGCCTCTCACCAGTCACTAGGCCGAGAGTCCATGGAGCTAGGCACGGCTGCTCTTCTTTGCCTCAGAAGCCAGAGCAATGGCAGTTGGAATGGGAGGAAGACCTCTCAGCATTCAATAGGCCGAGAGTCCATGGAGCTAAGCACGGCTGCTCTTTTTACCTGAGAAGCCAGAGCAATGGCAGTTGGAATAAGATGAAGGCCTCTCACCAGTCAATAGGCCAAGAGATCATGGAGCTAAGCATTGCTGCTCTTCGTTGCCTCAGAAGCCTGAGGAATGGCAGTTGGAATGGAAGGAAGACCTCTCACCAGTCACTAGGCCGAGAGACCATCGAGCTAAGCATGGCTGCTCTTCTTTGCCTAAGATGCCAGAGCAATAGCAGTTGGAATGGGAGGAAGGCCTCTCACCAGTCACTAGGCCGAGAGACCATGGAGCTAAGAATTGCTGCTCTTCTTTGCCTCAGAAGCTGAAGCAATTGCAGTAGGAATTGGAGGATGACCTCTCACCAGTCACTAGGCCGAGAGACCATGGAGCTAAGCATGGCTGCTATTCTTTGCGTCAGAAGCCTGAGCAATGGCAGTTGGAATGGGAGGAAGGCCTGTCACCAGTAACTAGGCTGAGAGACGATGGAGGTAAGCATGGCTTCTCTTCTTTCCTTAAGAGGAAAAAGCAATGGCAGTTGGAATTGGAGGAAGGACTCTTCCCAGTCACTGGGCCGAGAGACTCTAGAGCTCAGCATGGCTGCTCTTCTTTGCCTCAGAAGCCAGAGCAATGGCAGTTTGAATGGGAGGAAGGCCTCTGAGCAGTCACTGAGCCGAGAAAACATGGAGCAAGGCAAGGCTACTCTTTTTTGCCGCAGAATCCTGAGCAATGGCAGTTGGAATGGGAGGAAGACCTCTTACCTGTCACTAGACCGAGAGACCATGGAGCTAAGCATGGCTGCTCTTCTTTGCCTCGGAAGCCAGAGGAATGGCAGTTGGAATGGGAGAAAGGCCTGTCACCTGTCACTGGGCCGAAAGACCATGCAGCTAGGCACGGCTCCTCTTTTCCCCTCAGAAGCCAGAGCAATGGCAGTTGGTATGGGAGGAAGGCCTCTCAACAGTCACTAGGCCAAAAGACCATTCAGCTAAGCATGGCTGCTCTTCTTTGCCTCAGAAGGCAGGGCAATGGCAGTTGGAATGGGAGGAAGGCCTCTCACCAGTCACTACGCCAAGAGACCATTCAGCTAAGCATGGCTGCTCTTCTTTGCCTCAGATACCAGAGCAATAGCAGTTGGAATGGGAGGAAGGCCTGTCACCTGTCACTGGGCCGAGAGACCATGGAGTGAGGCACGGCTGCTCTTCTTTGCCTCAGAAGCCGGAGCTATGGCAGTTTGGATGGGAGGAAGGCCTCTCAGCAGTCACTGGGCCAAGAGACCATGAAGGTAAGCATGGCTACTGTTCTTTTCCTAGGAAGCCAGAGCAATGGCACTTGGAATGGGAGGAAGACCTCTCACCAGTCACTAGGCCGAGAGACCATCGAGCTAAGCAGGGCTGCTCTTCTTTACCTAAGAACCTAGAGTAATGGCAGTTGGAATTGGTGGAAAGCCTTTCTCGAGTCACTAGGCCGAGAGACCATGGAGCTAAGCATGGCTCCTCTTCTTTGCATCAGAAGCCATAGCAATGGCAGTTGGAATTGGAGGAATACCTCTCACCAGTCAATGGGCCGAGAGTCCTTGGAGCTAGGCAAAGTTGCTCTTCTTTGCCTCAGAAGCCAGAGCAATGGCAGTAGGAATGGGAGGAAGGCCTCTCACTAGTCACTAACCCGAGAGACCATGGAGGTAAGCATGGCTGCTCTTCTTTCCCTCAGAAGCCAGAGCAATCGCAGTTGGAATGGGAGGAAGGCCTCTCACCAGTCAATGGGACGAGAGACCATAGAGCTAAACATGGCTGCTGGAACTGCCATTGCTCTGGCTTCTGAGGCTAAGAAGGCCATGCTTAGCTCAATGGTCTCTCAGCCTAGTGACTGCTGAGAGGCCTTCCTTACTTTCCAACTGGCATTGCTCTGACTTCTGAGGCAAAGAAGAGCAGCCGTGCTTTCCTCAATCGTCTCTCAGCCCTGTGACTGGTGACAGGCCTTCCTCCCATTCCAACTGCAATTGCTCTGACTTCTGAGGCAAAGAAGAGCAGCCATGCTTAGCTCCATGTTCTCTTGGCCTAGTTACTGGTTACCGGCTATCCTCCCATTCCAACTGCAATTGCTCTGGTTTCTGAGGCAAAGAGAGCTGCCGTGCTTAGCTCCATGGTCTCTCGGCCTAGTGACTGGTGAGAGGCCTTACTCCCATTCCAACGGCCATTGCTCTGGTTCTGAGGAAAAGAAGAGCAGCCGTGCTTAGCTCCATGGTCTCGGCCTAGTGACTGGTAGAGGCCTTCCTCCCATTCCAAATGCCATTGCTCTGGCTTCTGAGGCAAAGTAGAGCAGCCATGCTTAGCTCCATGTTCTCTCAGCCCAGTGACTCGTGAGAGGCTTTCCTCCCATTCCAATTACCATTCCTCTGGATTCTAAGGCAAAGAAGAGCAGCCATGCCAGCTCCATGGTCTCGGCCCAGTGACTTGGAAGAGGCCTTCCTCGAACTCAAACTGCCATTGCTCTGGCTTCTGAGGCAAAGAAGAGCAGCCATGCTTAGCTCCATGGTCTCTCGGCGAAGTGACTGGTGAGAGGCCATCCTCCCATTCCATCTGCCATTGCTCTGGTTTCTCAGGCAAAGAAGAGCAGCCATGCCTAGCTCCATGGTCTCGGCCCAGTGACTGGTGAGAGGCCTTGCTCCCATTCCAACTGGCATTCCTCTAGCTTCTGGGGCAAAGAAGAGCAGCCATGCTAAGCTCTATGGTCTCTCGGTCTAGTGACTGGTGAGTGGCCTTCCTCCCATTCCAACTGCCATTGCTCTGGCTTCTGAGGCAAAGAAGAGCAGCCATGCTTAGCTCCATGGTCTCTCGGCCTAGTGACTCGTAACATAACCCATATTAATTAATTAACAACACAACACAATCCATATTAATTAATTATAATATCATTAATAATACTATAATGAATTAATATTAGTTATGAAATTATTATTATAACGCTTCCCTCCCTTGGGGTTCATTTTTTCCTAAGAAACTACCTCAGAAAAACACCAACACCCCCCTCACAACTTCCATGGCAGCTCCTCTTAGAATATACTCAGAATCCAGGACTAAAAATCTGACAGCTGGTTGATTAAAAAAAAAAGTAACTTCTGCTCAACCATCAGGAACGAACCCTGAGTCACAGTGGCTTCTGCTCAGCAGGGAAGGAGGAGGAGAAATGTGGGGGGAAGTGCTGGGATCCCAGAACTAAAATTGGAGGCACTTTGGTTAACTAAAGGCCAAGAGATCCTTTGGTTTAGGCCTTTCAGCAGGCAACGCCCTCCCTGAACTGAAGGGTTTCCACCAGCCCTGCAGAGTAGACCAGGGAAAAAGATGGGGAAAATGCTGTATATTTTACCGATACTCTTTCACTCCTTATAAAGGCACAAAACAACAATAAGAACCCATATTTCTTGAGGTAAAAGTTGCTGGTGAACGAAATAAACAAATAAATAAATAAATAAATAAGGATCCTAGGGCTCCTAAAAAAGTACAGCCCATTTTGGGAAACCCTGTTCCAGAAGGGGAAGGAGGTCTGATTTGAGGGGTGCTATTTGCACCATTTGGGGAGGGGCTAAGTCACCCCAAAAGACTACCAACTTTTTTAAAATGGAGGGGGTTCCTCAGTTTTGGGGAGCTGGAGGGCACATGCAGTCCTTGAGCCCCACTTTTCCCATCCCTACTTCAGCCACATTTGCAGCTTTCATAAAGCAAATCCTCAAAATGTCCCAGTTTAGCCAGAATAACTCCACTTCGTCCCCTGCCTTCCCACTCTTCCAGCTACTTATAAAATCCCCCCGTTTCTTTCTCCTCCTCCTACTGGAATATATTTATAGAGTGATGAAATATTTTGTGCAATCCTGCCCTTTTCCTTTGTGTGTTTTCTTCCCACAACGCTTCCCTCCCTTGGGGGTTGATTTTACCTCAGAAATTACCTCACGTAGGCCCTTTCCACACATGTATATAAAAGGGAGCAATGCGACCTCTAATGAAGGTCTTCCACACCTTGTGGTGCGTTTGATCGCATTTATTTTTTATTTCCACACGTCAATCCGCATAGGCACGGTCCGAACTGGCGTTTGTGCGCACTTTTTGAAAACCTTGAGAAATGTGGTTTTTTTCCGCCGATTCGCGGTTTTGCGCACTTGCGAACGTGTGTGGAAGCGCAGATATGCACTTACTCGCCCATGGGAGCCACGGAGGGCAGGACGGGGCGTGGCCAGCCTCAGCGGTTGGCCCCCCCCCACAAAGAGCCGGATGGCGCCATCTTGTTTTACTCGGTAAGCGGTGAAGAACAGGAAAAAAGAGGGAGGATTCTAGGTACCTGGGTTCTTTCACTTCTTTATATTTATTTATCATTTTAAAACTTTTAAGGAACGTGCGCATGGGCCTCTTGGCGGTTTAGGGGGCTGCGGGTTTGGGTTTGGGGCGCCCCTGGCTTCTGGGTGGACCGCCTTGGGATATGTGACGTCAAATCTCCTCTCCTTTGAGGAAATCGGGCCTACAAAACCCAGGAGCATTCTCCAGCTGTGGAAGCCGGGGGGCCACGCAAAGGGGTAAGGGGGAGCCCTTCCCTGGCCAGAATTGAGGTGAAATGAAAGCATGGGCGGCGTGGGGGCTGTCCAGGGGTCCCATGGTTACTTTCCCATTTTGCTTATTATTCAAACACTAAGTTAAAAACAAGTTTGGTGCGTTTTGGCTATGGAATGGTTCTCTGGGGCTCTCATGCCGGTTACCCTGGTATGACTTGAGCATGGAAGCAACTGGGGCAGGTGCGCAGCAGGGGCCAAAATGTGTGCGGTTGGGGGTGGGGGGTGCTGCTGGCCCAGTTTTTAAAAGGGAGCTCGCCACGCACTGTGGCGAGCAAGCTGCGAGGACGGGTGGAGGGGGAACACATTTTAATGCTGCTCTCTCTTTCCAGGCTCCATGTGGACACCTGCTGGACACCTTGAGAGAAAGTTGGGGAAAAAGAACCTCGACCGCGTCCCAGCAAGGGCTTGGAGGAAGCTGCAACCGGACAGCAGCGACTGGGGGCCCTCTCTTCCAGGCGCTGCATGGACCCGGCTGGACACCGTGCGAGAAAGTTGGGGAAAAGAACCTCACCGCGTCTCCGCGTGGGCCCAGAAGAGTCTGCAACCGGCCTCAAGGTTTCTCCAGTCTCCTGCAGAAGGGCGGGGAGGGGGGGGCCTATGGGGACAGCAGCGACTAGAGGGGCCCTTTCTCTTGCCAGGCTCCATGTGGAACCTGCTGGACACCTTGGGAGAAGGTTGTGGGGCCCGTGGGTAACCGCGGAGCCTAAAGGGGCCCTCTCTTTACAGGCTTTGAGGCTGCAACCGGCCCCGATGTCTCTCCAGTCTGCTGCGGAGGGGTCTTCCTTTTCCAACGCTTTCGGTGGCTCACCGCCAAACAGTATTGCGGTCCTAACGTTGTGGAGTCCCGTGCACAGATACCGGCTGACCTCTTCGCCCCAAGCGCAAGGCGGGCATCACAAAGGGAACGTCCTCGCCGTAGCTTTTCAAAAGGGGGGTGGTGGGGTGAAAAAAAGTCAGACGCAAGCCTTGAAATATAAATATGAACTTTAATAAATATTTACAAAAATAAAACAACTGTTTATCAAAACTTTAACGCCCACTCTGGTGTAGTTGCGACCGCGCAGCTCTTATGTTTCTTCTAAATTTGGGGCGTAGTGCCCCTCGATTGTCTGCGACAGCTCGGATATGGACCTTTGTGTCGCCTCATCTGTAGGGAAAAAAAGGTCAAGCCATGAATTCTTGGCCCACAATACAGAAAGCGCAGTGCTGCGTCTGTTATCTCCTTCCCGCTAGCTACCATACGTACAGAATTGCTTTGCCTGGTCCTCCAACTCGCGCAGAGTTGCCAGCGCTGCACGAACCGGCGACGGGTGCCGCTGGCGTTGAGGCCCTATTGAGATTTTGAGGAGGGAAAAGTTAGACTGCACACGTGTCGTGTACTACCTTCTTTTCTATTTACCATGAATTGTGTGGTTTCTCACCAGGCGTGGATGGACCTGGCATCTCCACCGGGGGCCCCTCCTCCTGGACTCCGCCGCTTTCCATGGCGTGGCCTGCCAATAAAAAAAGGAACGCGCTGTTTATCCGAACCCCACCGAAGAGCATCGGAGTGATGGGACCGCGATTTGTTGCTCACCTTCCTCCGCCACCACCTCAACTTCCTCCCCACGACAATCAAGCTTTCCTGGCTTGAGGAGGAAGGGTCTTCCCGCTCCGCCCTTCGCGGACCTTCCGGGCTGGAACCTGGGGCAGATCGGCGGGCTGTCCTGTTGTGTGAAGAGTGCGACAGAAGGAGCAAAATGAATTTTTCCGGGCAAAATAAAGGCTGATTTTGAGGTGGCAATGCAAACTTCTCTCCTTGCTCTCCACCACAGCTTCCCAGACTTTGCATTGGTTTGCACACAAACCCTGGGCTGCACGAGTATCCAGGAGCTAAATAAAAAAGTTTGTTCAACCTTTGTTCCGTGTGAAATTCTTACCTTCCCCTTCTGTTGATGTGGCCACCACCACATCCTCCTGGTGCTGCTCCCTCGCCTTCTCCTTCCTGTGGTTGCAGAAGAGAAACCAGACAGTGTGCACGGACCAGAGGAGTATGAGACCCTAGCCCCACAGCATCGGGGTGAACCCAACCATGGTTCAGCGATTGAGGACAAACGCGTCATGCGTTCTCCCCGTGTACCCCAGGACGATGTCCACAAATCTCCCCGGGAAAGATCCACCGTGCCCTGGAGCAGTATGGAGAAAGCACTTTTCCTGTTTATGAATTCCTCTCCTCTACCCTTTGGGGGCCGCACCAGAAAGTGCGTCCCATCCACCGCCCCAATGCACTGCGGAAACCCCATCTGGTGGAAACCATCCATGACCTGAAAGAGAAGAAAACATATAAAAAGCTTCAAATTTTCAAAGGACGCAAAGCGCAAAACGGAGGAGGAAGGGGGAGAAACGCAGGGCATGAAAGGACTTGAGGTCCAATGCCCAATGCTTCCAGGAGGTATGGGGTGGGTTCTCTGGCGCGTTGGTACACTCCTGCCAGAAATGGGGCGAGTGCTAGTGCTGGCCAAGGACTTCTCGTTTCATGGTCAAGAGAGTGCAACCAGGAGGCCTTGAGAGCGTGCAGTGGTGCAGTGTGGGAGAGGGGGGTTGGATTTAAAAGTACTCACCCTCCAATAGTCTCCCAGGCACACAGTGGATGACTGGTGAGAGGCCTTCCTCCCATTCCAACTGCAATTGCTCTGGCTTCTGAGGCAAAGAAGAGTAGCCATGCTTCGCTCCATGGTATCTCGGACAATTCATTGGTAAGATGCCTTCCTCCCATTCCAACTGCGATTGCTCTAGCTTCTGAGGCAAAGAAGAGTAGCCATGTTTCGCTCCATGGTCTCTCGGCCCTGTGACTGAAGAGACGCCTTCCTCCCATTTCAACTGCCATTCCCCTGGCTTCTGGTGAGAGGCCTTCCTCCCATTCCAACTGCCATTGCTCTGGCTTCTGAGGTACGGAAGAGCAGCCATGCTTAGCTTCATGGTCTCTCGCCCTAGTGACTGGTAAGAGGCCTTCCTCCCATTCCAACTACCATTGCTTTGGCTTCTGAGGCAAAGAAGAGCAGCCATGCTTAGCTCCATGGTATCTCGCCCTAGTGACTGGTAAGAGGCCTTCCTCCAATTCCAACTGCGATTGCTCATCCTCTGAGTTAATGAAGTGCAGCCATACTTAGCTCCATGGGCTCTCAGCCCGATGACTAGTAAGAGGCTTTCCTTCAATTCCAACTGCCATTCCTCTGGCTTCTGAGGCAAAGAAGAGCAGCCATGCTTAGCTCCATGGTATCTCGCCCAAGTGACTGGTAAGAGGCCTTCCTCCAATTCCAACTGCGATTGCTCTATCCTCTGAGTCAATGAAGCGCAGCCATACTTAGCTCCATGGGCTCTCAGCCCGATGATTAGTAAGAGGCTTTCCTTCAATTCCAACTGCCATTCCTCTGGCTTCTAGGGCAAAGAAGAGCAGCCATGCTTAGCTCCATGGTCTCGGCCTGGTGACTGGTGAGAGGACTTCCTCCCATTCCGACTGTCATTCGTCTGGCTTCTGAGGCAAAGAAGAGCAGCCATGCTTAACCCCATGGTCTCTCGCCCTATTGACTGGTAAGAGACCTTCCTCCCATTCCAACTGCCATTGCTCTGGCTTCTTAGGCAAAAGAAGGGGCAGCCATGCTTACCTCGATCGTCTCTGGCCTAGTGACTGGTAAGAGGTCTTCCTCCCGATCCAACTGCCAATTGTTTGGCTTCTGAGGCAAAGAAGAACAGCCATGCTTACCTCCATGGTCTCTCGGCCCAGTGACTGGTGAGAGGTATTCCTCCATTCCAACTGCCATTGTTCTGGCTTCTGAGGTACGGAAGAGCAGCCATGCTTAGCTCCATGGTCTCTCGGCCTAGTGATTGGTCAGAGGCCTTCTCCCAACTGCCATTGCTCTAGCATCTTAGGCAAAAAAGAGCAGCCATGCTTAGCCCCAACGTCTTTGGCCTAGTGACTGGTTAGAGGCCTTCCTCCCATTCCAACTGCCATTGCTCTGGCTTCTCAGGCAAAGAAGTGCAGCCCCTGCTAGCTCCATGGTTTTCGGCCTAGTGACTGGTAAGAGGTCTTCCTCCCAATCCAACTGCCAATCGTTTGGCTTCTGAGGCAAAGAAGAACAGCCATGCTTACCTCCATGGTCTCTCGGCCCAGTGACTGTTGAGAGAGGCCTTCCTGCCATTCCCACAGCCATTGCTATGGCTTCTGAGGCAAAGAAGAGCAGCCATGCTTAGCTCGATGGTTCTCGGCCTAATGACTGGTGAGAGGCCTTCCTCCCAATCCAACTGCCAGTCATCTGGCTTCTGAGGCAAAGAAGTGCCGCCATGCTTAGCTCCGTGGTCTCTCGGCCTAGTGACTGATAAGAAACCTTCCTCCCATTCCAACTGCTATTGCTCTGGCTTCTGAGGCAGAGAAGAGCAGCCATGCTTATATCCATGGTCTAACGGCCCTGTGACTCGTGAGAGGCTTTCCTCCCATTCCAATTGCCATTCCTCTGGATTCTCCGGCAAAGTAGAGAAGCCATGCCGAGCTCCATGGTCTCGGCCCAGTGACTAGGAAGAGTCCTTCCTCAATTCAAACTGTCATTGCTCTGGCTTCGGACGCAAAGAAGAGCAGCTATGGCCCCAGCTAATGGTCTCGGCCTAGTGACTGGTGAGAGGCCTTCCTCCCATTCCAGCTGCCATTGCTCTGGCTTTAGGCAAAGAGAAAACAGGCATTCTTAGCTCGATGGTCTCTCGGTCTAGTGACTGGCAAGAGGCCTTCCCCCATTCCAACTGCCATTGCTTTGCTTCTGAGGCAAAGAACAGGAACAATGCTGAGCTCCAAGGTCTCTCAGTCTAGTGACTGGTGAGAGGCCTTCCTCATTCCAACTGCCATTTCTCTGGTTTCTGAGGCAAAGAAGAGCAGCCATGCTTACTCCATGGTTCTCGGCCAGTGACTGGTTAGAGGCCTTCCACCCATTTCAACTCCCATTTCTCTGCTCCTGTGGGAAAGAAAAACAGCCATGATTAGCTCCATCGTCTCGGCCCAGTGAGTCTAAGAGGCCTTCCTCCCCATTCCAACTGCAATTGCTCTGGCTTCTCAGGCAAAGAAGAGCAGCTGTGCCTAGCTCCATGGTTCTCGGCCTAGTGACTGGTGAAAGGCCTTCCTCCCATTCTAAGTGCCATTGCTCTGGCTTCTGAGGCAAAGAAGAGCAGCCGTGCCAAGCTCCATGGACTCTTGGCCTAGTTCCTGGTGAGAGGCCTTCCTCCCATTCCAACTGCCATTGCTCTGGCTTCTGAGGGAAAGAAGAACAGCCATACTTAGCTCGATGATCTATCGGCCTAGTGACTGGTAAGAAGCCTTCCTCCCATTCCAACCTTCTGGAACCTTCTGGATCCTGCTGGAAAGCCTTTAATATTAATTAATTAACAACACAACACAATCCATATTAATTAATTATAATATCATTAATAATACTATAATGAATTAATATTAGTTATGAAATTATTATTATAACGCTTCCCTCCCTTGGGGTTCATTTTTTCCTCAGAAACTACCTCAGAAAAACACCAACACCCCCCTCACAACTTCCATGGCAGCTCCTCTTAGAATATACTCAGAATCCAGGACTAAAAATCTGACAGCTGGTTGATTAAAAAAAAGTAACTTCTGCTCAACCACAGGAAAAGAACCCTGAGTCACAGTGGCTTCTGCTCAGCAGGGAAGGAGAAGGAGAAATGTGGTGGCAGGAAGTGCTGGGAGCCCAGAACTCAAAATGGAGGCACTTTGGTTAACTAAAGGAAGAGATCCTTTGGTTTAGGCCTTTCTAGCAGGCAATGCCTTCCCTGAACTGAAGGGTTTCCACCAGCCCTGCAGAGTAGACCAGGGAAAAAGATGGGGAAAATGCTGTATATTTTGCCGATACTCTTTCACTCCTTATAAAGGCACAAAACAACAATAAGAACCCATTTTCTTGAGGTAAAAGTTGCTGGTGAAATAAATAAATAAATAAATAAATAAATAAATAAATAAATAAATAAGGATCCTAGGGCTCCTAAAAAAGTACAGCCCATTTTGGGAAACCCTGTTCCAGAAGGGGAAGGAGGTACTGATTTGGCTTCTGAGGCAAAGAAGTCCAACTTTTTGCCTAGCTCCAAGGTCTCTCGGCCCATTGACTGGTGAGAGGTATTCCTGCAAATTCAACTGCCATTGCTCTGGCTTCTGAGGCAAAGAAGAGCAGCCATGCTTAGCTCCACGGTATCTCGCCCTAGTGACTGGTAAGAGCCTTCCTCCCATTCGAACTGCCATTCCTCTGGCTTCTGGGGCAAAGAAGAGCAGCCATGCTTAGCTCCATGCTCTCTCAGCCCAGTGATTCCTGAGAGGCTTTCCTCCCATTCCAACTGCCATTCCTCTGGCTTCTCAGGCAAAGAACAGCAGCCATGCCTAGCTCCATGGTCTCGGACCAGTGACTGGGAAGAGACCTTCCTCGAATTCAAACTGCCATTGCTCGACCTTCGGACGCAAAGAAGAGGAGCCGTGATTAGCTCCATGGTCTCTCGGCCCAGTGACTGGTGAGAGGCCTTCCTCCCATTCCTACTGCCATTGCTCTGGCTTCTGAGGCAAAGAAGAGCAGCCGTGCTTAGCTCCATGGTGTCTCGGACTAGTTACTGGTGAGAGGCCTTCCTCCCATTCAAACTGCCACTGCTATGGCTTCTTAGGGAAAGAAGAGCAGCCATGCTTACCTCCATGGTCTCTCGGCGCAGTGACTGGTGAGAGGCCTTCCTCCCATTCCAACTGCCATTCCCCTGGCTTCTGGTGAGAGGCCTTCCTCCCATTCCAACTGCCATTGCTCTGGCTTCTGAGGCAAAGAAGTGCAGCCATGCTTAGCTCCATGGTTTCTCGGCCCAGTGAATGGTGGAAGGCCTTCCTCCCATTCCAACTGCCATTGCTCTGGCTTCTGAGGCAAAGAAGAGCAGCCATGCTTAGCTCCATGGTCTCTCGGCCGAGTGACTGGTGAGAGGCCTTCCTCCCATTCCAACTGCCATTGCTCTGTCTTCTGAGGCAAAGAAAGGCTCCTGGTTAGTCTTGTTGCTTTGGTCTGCTACCCATAAGTGCAGTGGAGGGTTTGGTATTCTATTAGTCCAATTGAAGAAAGGAATAACTTGTGTTTTTTAGTCCTTAATGGTGATTTTTAACTCGGATTCTAGTGAGCAAGTTGATGCTTTTTTTTTTTTTTTTAATTTTATTGCTCTTTTAATCTTTTCAACCTTTTTAACATTGGATCTTTTAAACATTGAGTTTTAAAGTTCTGAGGTTTTAATAACCCCCAAATTTTTATTACTTAGGGTTTTAATTATTTAAGATTCTAAGATTTTATGACTTTATTTGGGCAGCTGTGATCACTTGACAATTAACCTACCTGAAGCTTTTGGAAGGTCAGCTGAGGGCTAGCTGAGTGCTGGCAGAGTGGAGCCCAGGCAAATTACAGCTGGGTTGTTTACATCAGAGAAGACACTTCTATTCACGACTATTCCTTAAGAACTGCTGTCTTGCCATTTTCATCTGGATTGAGGACTGCTGATGGTATATTTACTCAAGTTGAAGAAGCTTATATACAACAGTCCTTTTCCATAGCTGTTTGCATTTTTGGCATTGTCCTTATCATCTTTATTTGCCTATAATTTGGAACTCACCGCTGAAATGCTAAAGTGGTGAGCAGAGGCTTGAGATTTGAGGTTGTATCTTTGACCTGTTGGCTGGACAAAGAGGAGGAGGAAGGGAGGGTATAGAGCCTTCTACCATCCTTTAAGGTCTGATTGATGATGTGGGACAGCAAGCTGTGAACTGCGAACTGTTCGTTATCCCTTTGTTTGAGGGTCCTGCAGCGTCTGGTAGAGAAGAGACTGAACTAGCAGTGGATATTGACAATAATAAATGCTGATAGCCCCTGCTTTTGAGTCTGAGGAATTACCTCTGGGGAGTTCTGATGAAACTTTGATAAAGCCTGTGAACGAAGACGAAAGAAGAGCCCAAACAGCTGCTGCCTACAACAGTCTGGATGCAGATCTGAGTTCAAGAGGTGCACCCTGAGTTCTATATGCTACTCAACCTATTTGCTTCAGGATCATAAAATTGAACTGCACTGCCTTCTTTGTGAAAACAGTATTTTTTTTAGACTTCATTCTTCTTTTTCATTTCTTTTAGATTCTCAGATATATGTTAATCATATGTTTCTATTTTTATAGTCATATATATGTGTACATATCTGTTTAGCTATTTAATTATTTAGTTAATTAAGCATTATTTACTTAACCCAGTTCTTTTAATTTCTAGTTGAAAGCCAATTAATATGGCTTCTAGAAAGAGAGTTCGGGAAGTCCTACTTACTCTTCTCCCCTTAAAATTAAGCAGCCCAAGATTGATGACTTTTTTAAACCTGATAGGCAGCCATTAGATGTTTTTAAATTTGCAGTTCCTACCTCTAATAGGTTTGATGTTCTAGAAGAGGAAAGCTTAGAGCCCCAGTATCTACAAGGCAGAAACAATACAACTAAAAGCAACCTAGTAGATGGGAGTAGACATGATGACTTTCAGGAGATTATTTTTCCTTCTAATGATAGGATGCTTTTAGAAAAACAATATAATCTGGTGGCGGCAACTGTAAAAAGTATTTATAGTGAATTAAGAAATATCTCAGACAAACTAGACTGTCTTACCTCCACTATAAAAAGGGAAAGTCATACATTTCCTTCAAAAATGATCACTAAGAAGCAGGATGGTATCAAAGTTGCAAATACCATTCATACAAGCCAGCTTCCTTCATTCCCTGTAGCTAAGAACTTTCTAAAGGATATGAATCTCTCTCTTCAGGTTAATCAGGTTGCTTTAAGTATATTCCCTTATAGACAATCTATTCCTCGGTGGAATACAATGAGCTGTGCTAGGAAGCATATCAGTACTATACTACATTTACCAATTAAGGCAGTTGATCTTTCATTTATCAATTTTTTATACGCCCCTTCTCAAACGCAAAAATTTATCCTAGTATTTAGGTCGGCTAAATACCTTCCCTCTTTATGAAGAGGAAAGCTTCTGTTATTAGGTTGGGTGTGGTACCTACCCGAGTGTTTCTGGATACAGTGAGGAAACCTTTATTACCCCATTCAGTAAAGAATAATTCCAAGGTTTGGGGAGAATATGGTTCTAAATCAACTTTTAAGTTTGAAAATTGTAGTTTAAAAGTTCCACCCTTGCTCTCCCCTAATAAAGAGTTCCACTGCATGCAGCAACACCCTGTATTGACAAACTCTTTTGAGAAAGGCTGCCCACAAGACCCATTTAATATCTCTAGGGTCAGTGAAGAAGAGCAGTTAATAGACTCTTATAAATGTTTACCCCTGACTGAAAAAAAAGCAATCATAACAAGATTGGGCGTCTTAAGAGAAAGGCTAACTGTGATGAGTAGGAAAGAATTGGATTTAGCTTCAGCTCCTATGGAACAGAATGATTTGATAATGTTTGAATCCCCTCCCAGTAATAGAAATACCATCTCTAGTCAAGCACGTCAAACAACAGCGAATTGGTTAGAGATGAGGAAATTGGAGTCTTATGAATCAGATGAAAGGAAGACTATAAACAAAGATACTGTATTTGCCGATATACATCAAGTACATTGTAACCCTTACTTACAAATAAATGGGTCGGTGGTAACTTCAGAGGAAACCAATGAAATCCAGGTTTTGACACAACAATGACAATCAATATATTCAATATCTGGACTTTCCTGTTTGTCCTGGAATTTAGCAGGCTGGAGGAACAAACTAGAGGATTGTGATTTTCTAGACTATATCAAGCAATTTCAGGTCCTGCTATTCCAGGAAACCTGGCTAAAGCATGATATTTGGCTTCCTGGATATGTGGCCTACTCAAACACTGCACATTCTTCTTCTAAAGGTGGTAGACCGAGTGGTGGCCTGGCTATATTGATATCCATTTCTCTTTCAGCTTCAATTATTCCTCTTAAAGGATTAGCTCCATATGCCATGGCCATTTTTATTAAAAATATACACCACTCTTATATTTTTGTTAACATCTATGTTCCCCCCTGCACCTCACCATATTATGATCCAAATTATTGGTATAAGTTAGAAGAATATCTATGCGAGTTAGAGTATGAATTTCCTTTAGTTCCATTGGTAAATGCTGGCGACTTTAATGCACGCATAGGTTCATTAACCAAGATATTGCTAGGGTTTTAGGAGGCCCAACTGAGTTGTGGGAAGGTTTGGAAATTCGAAAGTCTAAAGATAAGAAGATTAATGATTTTGGCCGCATTTTTTTTACTTTACTGACAAAACTAAATCTAGCTTTAATAAATGGTTCCCATCTTGATAATTCTAAGGGAGAGTTTACTTTTATAAATAACTCTAGAGCGAGTACAGTTGACTATGTGTTAATTTCACATGAGCATCGATCTTTGTTCCTTTCTTTCACAGTTGATCCAGTTGCTGGTAGTGATCACCAGCCACTTAGATTTTCCTTGCTGTGGTTTAACAGTACTGTTACAAATACTGCTCACTACCTTAATTCTGAACAAGCCCAATTAACCTCTGATAAAAGGATCAAATGGAATCCCCAGTTGCAATCAGATTTGCAACAGAGACTCTACTCTGAGGAATTTCTGAAATTAAGGAAAGATCTGATTCAAGCATCCAATATTGAATCTGCAAATCAGTTGTATGCACAATTAACAAACTCTCTCAGACCCCTCTTTATAAAAAAGGTATCCCACTCAGAAAATTGTCAAACCAAAAGCAATAATGCTTGGTTTGACAAAGACTGCAGGAATCTAAAAAGGCAAATGGGAAAAGCCATCAAATTATATCGATCCACTAACTCCACTGTAATTCCCTCACACTTCTATGATCTTCGTAAAAAATATAAAAGATTAATTAGGGAGAAAAAAAGGATATATTACAGGGAACAGTGGAAGGAATTAAGCCTAGCACTCCTGCAAAAGAATCCATCAAAATTCTGGGATACAATTGCAAAGCTTGAAAAAAGGTCATCTCCAATTTTAGAAGGAACTATTTCTAAAAACAACTGGGAAAGCTATTTTGGAAAGCTATTTAATGATTCAGACCATTTTAAGATTATTCCCCTGGATTATACTGGACCTAGATGGGAACATAGCTGGGAAAATATTTCTGTAGATAGGGCTAATTCATTAATACTAAGACTAAAGAAAGGTAAAGCACCTGGTGAAGATGGCCTTCCATCAGACTTTTATATTGCATTTTCAGACTGGTGGGCTCCAATTTTTGCTTCATTATTTTCTTTAATTAATAATGTAGGAGTTACACCACCTAATTGGTCATCTGCTATTGTAGTTCCAATCTACAAAAAGGGTCCTAGAAATGATCCAGGAAATTATAGGCCCATTAGTCTCTTGGATGTTTCTGGGAAAATTTATACCAGGTCTCTTCTAGATACATTGGAGGATTGGGTGGAAGAGCATGCATTGTTTGCCCCAGAACAGGCTGGCTTCCGTTCAGGCAGGTCAACTTTGGATAATTGTTTTATGTTGAAACATGTTATTGATAAATATCTGGCAGGAACTGTAAAGCATATTTTTGTGGCATTCATTGATTTGAAGGCTGCTTTCGACTCTATTTCACGGGGACGTCTTTGGGTTAAATTACAAACTATGAGTATTGATAAGAACCTTCTAAAATGTATAATATCCCTTTATTCAAATACATCCTTGAAAGTCAGAGTTGATGGTACACACCTATCAGACTCGATACCTGTCTCTAAAGGAGTAAGACAAGGGTGTCTGCTTGCTCCCCTTCTTTTCAACTTATTTATAAACAATGTAGTTGAGTTCTTAAAAGGTGACCAATTTTTCCCAGTTAAAATTGGAAATCGGAAATATTCGATCCTATTGTATGCAGATGATGCTATTCTGATTTCCTATACTCAAGTAGGCCTGCGTAGGTTGTTGAATCAGTTTAGTTTATACTGTAAGAATGAACAACTTTCCATCAATTACCAAAAAACAAAAGTGATGGTATTCGGCAAATCCAAAAAAATTTATAACTGGCTACTTGACGGGAATAAATTGGAACAAGTCCCCTCCTTTAAATATCTTGGTGTGGTCTTTCACTGGACTGGTAATTGGTCTTCACAGGTTCAATCAAGTACCCTGTTAGCTGAAAGAACATTAAATGGATTATTAAGATTCTATCGCACAAAAGGGGGCAATATGATTCAACCCACTTTAGAACTCTATAGGCTCAGAGTCCTGCCTAAACTGCTGTTTGGAGCACCACTGTGGGCTCTGGCCAACTTAGATATATTAGAGAGAGCACAAAATAAATTTCTGCGCAGACTTGTGGCAGTTCCCATTTCCACAAAATTAGTATTGCTCCGTGCAGAGTTAGGTATAATGCCAATTAAAACAGGGGCTCTTAGATTAGCCCTCCTTTTTTGGTTAAAAATTATTTTTAAGCGGGTATCTGAGCTCCTTTTGATGTCCCTCAAAGAGCCTGGTCCAAATTCATGGATGCATAAAATGCAATTGGCTGTCATGAATTTGGGGTTCTCTGTTCCTTTTTTCCTGACTCAAGGATATGATAAAGCAAAATTACTTATACTCCAAAGACTCAAGGATATAGCAATGCAATCCCAGATGACTGAGATTAAGTCCTGCCAATCTAATACATTTTTTGTTTCTTACACTCCACTAAACTCACCCCTTCCTCATTATCTGGTTGATCTTCCAACTTTTAAAATGAAGTTAGCCTTTCTGCATGCTAGATTGAACGTTCTCCCACTGGCAATTCGGATGGGCAGGTACAATAATGTTCCTATGAAGGACAGAGTATGTGCTTGCAACTCTGTTTCAATAGAAGATTTAATTCATGTTCTACTTGAGTGCCCTATTTACAATGATCTTAGGAGCAAGTATATTTTTCCTTTATTGAAGTCTTTTAAGGGAAGTTCTTCCTTTGCGAAAGTTTGTTTTCTGCTATCTGATACTGTGAAATATGTGTCTTTCAGAACATCTAAATTTCTTGTTAGGGCCTTACAATTACGTGCTATAAAGAACAAGGAGGGGTATGGAAAGTGATTTATTTATTGTTGATTATGTATTATACGTATATTGGCTGGATTATTCTTTCTCATTTTAATCTGATTTTATTCCTTCATTTTGTGCAATGGCTGGCTGCTAAAATGCAATAAACTTGAACTTGATTCTTGATTCTTGAGGCAAAGAAAAACAGCCATGCTTAGCTCCATGGGCTCTCAACCCAGTGACTGGTAAGAGGCTTTCCTTCCATTCCAACTGCCAATGCTCTGGCTTCTGAGGCAAAGAAGAGCAGCCATCCTTAGCTCAATGGTCTCTCGGCCTATTGATTGGTTAGAGGCCTTCCTTCCATTCCAACTGCCATTGCTCTGGCTTCTCAGGCAAAGAAGAGTAGCCATGCTCAGCTCCGTGGTCTCTCGGCCCACTGACTGGTAAGAGGCCTTCCTCCCATTCCAACTGCCATTGCTATTGCTTCTGAGGCAAAGGAGAGCAGCCATGCTTAGCTCCATGGTCTCTCGGCCTAGTGACTGGTGAGAGGCCTTCCTCCCATTCCAACTGCCATTGCTCTGGCTTCTGAGGCAAAGAAGAGCAGCCGTGCTTAGCTCCATGGTCTCTCGGCCTGGTGATTGGAAAGAGGCCTTCCTCCCATTCCAACTGCCATTGCTCTGGATTCTGAGGCAAAGAAGCGCAGCCATGCTTAGCTCCATGGTCTCGGCCCAGTGAATGGTGGAAGGCGTTCCTCCCGTTCCAACTGCCATTGCTCTGGCTTCTGAGGCAAAGAAGAGCAGCCATGCTTAGCTCCATGGTCGCTCAGCCCAGTGACTGGTAAGAGGCTTTCATCCCAATCCAACTGCCATTGCTCTGGCTTCTGAGGCAAAGAAGGGCAGCCATGCTTAGCTCCATCGTCTCTCGGCCTAGTGACTGGTGAGAGGCCTTCCTCCCATTCCAACTGCCATTGCTCTGGCTTCTGAGGCAAAGAAGATCAGCCATGCTTACCTCCATCGTCTCTGTGCCTAGTGATTGGTGATCGGCCTTCCTCCCATTCCAACTGCCATTGCTCTGGCTTCAGAGGCAAAGAAGAGGAGCCGTGACTAGCTCCATTGTCTCTCGGCCCAGTGACTAGTAAGAGGCCTTCCTCCCATTCCAACTGCCATTGCTCTGGCTTCTAAGGCAAAGAAGAGCAGCCATACTTAGCTCCATGGTCTCTCGGCCCAGTGACTGGTGAGAGGCCTTCCTCCCATTCCAACTGCCATTGCTCTGGCTTCTGAGGCAAAGAAGAGCAGCCGTGCTTAGCTCCATGTTATCTCTCCCTAGTGATTGGTAAGAGGCCTTCCTCCCATTCCAACTTGCATTGCTCTGGCTTCTGATGCAAAGAAGAGCACCGTGCTTAGCTCCATGTTCTCTCGGCCCAGTGACTTGTGAGAGGACTTTCTCCCATTCCAACTGCGATTGCTCTGGCTTCTGAGGCAAAGAAGAGCAGCCATGCTTAGCTACATCGTCCATCAGTCCAGTGACTGTTGAGAGGCCTTCCTCCCATTCCAACTGCCATTGCTCTGGCTTCTGAGGCAAGGAAGAGCAGCCATGCTTAGCTCCAAGGTCTCTCAGCCGAGTGACTAGTGAGAGTCCTTCCTAACATTCCAACTGCCATTGCTCTGGCTTCTGAGGCAAAGAAGAGCAGCCATGCATAGCTCCATGGTCTCTCAGCCGAGTGACTGGTGAGAGGCTTTCCTCCTATTCCAACTGCCATTGCTCTGGCTTCTGAGGTAAAGAAGAGCAGCCATGTTCAGCTTCTTGGTCTCTCGGCCTAGTGACTGGTAAGAGGCCTTCCCCCTTTCCAACTGCCATTGCTCTAGCTTCTGAGGCAAAGAAGAGCAGCAATGCTTAGCTCGATTGTCTATCGGCCCAGTGACTGGTAAGAGGCCTTCCTCCTGTTCAAACTGCCATTGCTCTGGCTTCTGAGAGAAAGAAGAGCAACCATGCTTAGCTCCATGGTCTCTCTGCCTAGTGACTGGTGAGAGGCCTTCCTCCCATTCCAACTGCCATTGCTCTGGCTGCTTAGGTAAAGAAGAGCTGCCATGTTTAGCTTCTTGGTCTTTCGGCCTAGTGACTGGTGAGAGGCCTTTCTCCCATTCCATCTGCCATTGCTCTGGCTTCTGATGCAAAGAGCACCGTGCCTAGCTCAATGATCTCTCGGTCCAGTGACTGGTGAGAGGCCTTCCTCCCATTCCAACTGCCATTCCTCTGGCTTCTGAGGCAAGGAGGAGCAGCCATGCTTAGCTCAATCGTCTTTCGCCCTAGTGACTGGTAAGAGGCCTTCCTCCCATTCCAACTGCCATTCCTCTGGCTTCTGAGGCAAAGAAGAGCAGCCATTCTTAGCTCCATGGTCTCTCGGCCTAGTGACTGGTGAGAGGCCTTCCTCCCATTCCAACTGCCATTGCTCTGGCTTCTGTGGCAAAGAAGATCAGCCATGCTTACCTCCATCGTCTCTCTGCCTAGTGATTGCTAGAGGCCTTCCTCCCATTCCAACTGC
>CAOLHI010004831.1:0-97472 GCA_948474755.1 Ctenosaura bakeri | reverse complement strand
CATCAGCTTCCTGTCCATAGAAAATTTCCAAGAAAACAAAAAACAGTTATAGCCAATGGCATGAATATAGTACAAGTCCCTGGCATCTTAGGGGGAAAAATTGCCAGTCTCCCACATCTAATAGCCCGAGAAACACTGATGTAGCAGATAATACAGGGGTTAAATTAGGAAGACCTGATTTATGCATGAAGGCCCCTGGATTATCATAGGTGACTATTAGCCTACCTCTCAAGGTTGTTACTGGAGGAAAACTGTGACAATCCTCAAAGATGCTGCCCTGGGTCTCCTTAAAAGAAAAGTAGGCTACAAGCAGAAGTATAGCTAGTGCATATAGTAATTGATAATCCAGTTTAGGGAGTGGCAGAGCACATGTTTTTATGGAAAATATCCCTGGTTTAGTACCTGGCATCTCCTGATGTGGAAGAGAGGCTGAGGGGGAAAAAATATAATTTAAAATGTCCAGCTGTCAGACAGGGACAGTTATTAAAAAAGAGAGAGAGGGAGAGAGAGAGTGACAGGGAACAGAGAGGAAATACATCAAGACAGAAATAAGACAAGCCCATCAGAAATAGAAATAGGACTAGTTAGTAACAGAGGTTGAATAAGATGTAATACAGCTTTTGATTTCATGGGAGCGGAGAGTGTACTGATGTGTTAAAGAATTTGGGGGAAAGTTATTTTGATTCTGAGTTTGGTTTTGTTGCTGTGTTCCTTCAGGTTGTTTCAGCTTATTGCAATCCTGTGATGAACGTATCATGGATTTTTCCTGACAAAAATTTGGCCATTTCTGCACTAGACTGTTATAATGCTATTATTCCACATTCAACATCCTATGGAATCCTGAGGTTTGCAGGACTCCATAGGATATTGAAAGTGGAATAATAGTACTGTAACAATCCAGTGCAGAAATGGCCTTATTCAGAGAAAGTTTTCCACTGTTCTTTTCTAAGGCTGAGATATTGTGACTTGCCCAGGATCACCCAATAAGGTTCCCTGGCTGAAGGGGGATTTGAAATCTGGCTTCTCAGAATCCTAGTCCAGTGTTCAAACTAATGTACCACAGTGGCTCTCTGATTCCTTTGTTACACTGAAATACTTAGGAAACAAGCTAAATGTAAATGTTTGAGATGGCTGCTATTAAAAAAAAAAAAAATCTTGTTATTCTACACCACTGTCTGGAAGTCTTTTGTTTAGAGCAGTGTTTTTTTAACTCTGGCTCTGTATAGGGTTGCCATTCATCCTGGAAAATGGGAAATCCTTGATTTAAGGGACTAAAAATTGTCCTGGCTGGTTGATGCAGCATGTCCAAAATTCTTCAAAGGCAGTAGTGATGATGGTATTGGGGCAGCGACAATGTGCTGATGGGCATCTCATCCTGAGCTGGAAGCTCCAAGTGTTACTGCACAAGTGCACCAGTGGGAGCCCAGAAGGTGGGAAGGCAAGAGGAGAGCCCGGAAGATGAGGGAAGATGTCCAGCCCAAGCCTTGTGTGATGATTGTGGCAATGCTGGTTGAGCCCAGAGCCAGGTAGCACAGCAGAGCTTCACTTCCATGTAGCCATGAGAATAGAAAGGAATCTCTTACTCTTGTGGCTGCTAAGAAGCAAAGCAGTGAGGGTCTCAGGGCTGCTTTTGGGGAAAGCATGAAAGCAATGCCATTTCCCTCTGAAGGAGCATGAGAGAATAGAGAGGGTAGGTGCTTTCAAAAGAAGCACTTACCGTCTCTACTCTCTCGGAGCTCCTTCAGAGGGAGATGGCATTTCTTTCATGCTTTTCCCCAAAGCAGCATGGAGTCCCTTACTTTTCAGGTACTGTTTTGGGGAAAAGAAAGGGCAAAAGAAATGCTTTTTCACCAAAGAAGCACCAAGCACTCTCTTGTTGCACTCTCTTGATGCTCCTTCTGAGGGAAATGGCATTTCTTTTGCCCTTTCTTTCCCACAGATCATCACCAAGACCTTTACTTCCCAGTGCTGGTTTGGGGGAAATGCCAAAAGAAATTATTCTTTAGAACTGCCTTCCCATTCATAACCTTCCTTTAGGAAATTGCAGTTTATTCTTCTCTCCTGGCAGTTGTAAGATCTCAGCATGGTACTCCACAGACCATTAACAAGTCCCTTTTCTTTTGCATTGTCTGCTTGAAGAATAAGTCATAATTGTGAGCAACTGAGGAGCAACTTTGAACAAATATTTGAATATTTAAATACATATTTGAATGTTTAAATCTAAATTTAAATAGCTAGATCTTGAGTTAAGTCTTGGGGATCCTCAGTAAATGAAAGGTTAAGAACCACTGATTCGGAAGATTAAAATAAGAATCAGTCTCACATTAACAAACTGAACCTAACACAAAGCACATCTGCTTGTCCACTGTTAAAGTCATGTTAGGATCCCATTACTAAACACAGGGAGAAGTTTCAAAGTTGTGGGGCAAGGTGGGTGACAGGAGCCCAAAGGTGGAGCTGGGGAGAGGAGCTGATTATATCTATCTAGATAGATGTCTGTGTGTGTACATGTGCATAATCATAAATATTATAACATGCACAGGATAGAGTGGATTTTAAAAATCTAAATAAATAAACAATAGGAAGCCTTCCAGGTATACCACATGACTTCTCTACAGCATGATAAAAAACTACATAAAAATGCAGGTCAGTTGCTCTGTGCTTCCCCCACTTGGATGTATTCAGTAGAACTCTTTCTCGGCACATTCCATTCATGCACGGTATAAATAAACAGCAAACTTTTCCCTTCCTTCACTGTTACAGATTTGGCCTAAAATAAGCTTGCCTGGGTGAGCAGACCCTGTGTGGAATTTGAAGGTTGGGTTGGTTTCGGATGGGAAGGGAGGGAGAAGGGGATGAGAGGGCTGCCTAAGAAACTTGGCTGAGCCAGAGGCTGTTTCCTCCCAGTTCTTCAGCTGCCAGTCCAAACTTTATGTCTTTTTTTCTTTCTCTCTCTCTCTTTTTTTAGAGGGCCAGTGTACTGGGGCGAGACACTGCTCATTCCTCTGCATCTGCTGAACAAGGAGCGACGCCTTCAAAGTGAGACTCTGAAACCATGCTTTACATTTGGCTTCTGCTTTTTATTTTTATGTTGAACCAACCAGGAGGATCAGGTAAGTGTTTCAAAGCTCACAAACCTCAGCATTTTTTTCTAAAGAAAAAGTAAGCTAATGTGGATGTAAAACGTGCCTGTTTTTCTCTGAAAAAGCCAGATGATTATTTTAGTTTTTGAAGTTCCATAAGAATATATGTAGATATGCATGAACTTTGTTTTAACAAAGAATATATTTTATAGAGATACTTTTATAGGGCTCTCCAAAATAAAATGATACTCTTAAGCTTTTGCCAATAATTGCAATAATGTCAACGAGATGGCATGTTGGTTGTGCTGCCCGAACCACTTTTGTGGTTATGAATGTTGCTCCCAGAACGATTCATCTATGGAGAGCTTCTTTCAAGATGAAAACTTTGATTTTCAAGAGCCTTATCATCATGAACGATCTTATAAATCCAATTCTTATAGGTTCCCACCCCAGTGAATAATGCTTCATTTCCCATGGTTGAGTGTTTTATAGTATTGCACATGTATAAACAAAATGGAAAGAGGAAACTGTTTCCAAAGAGCTAGCACTTAGATGCACACATGTGTGTGTGGTGGAAATGGTTTTATGATGGCTTTGACTTAGATAATGCTTTTACTGTGTGAGGAGACAGTCAGGCCAAACTGAAGCACTGAGAAGAGTTCAGTCTTGTACATGCCAGCTTGGTTAGGAGTAAATGTCATTCAGTTTGTTGGAACTTAGTTCTGAACGAACGTGTACCGCATCCACCTGTCTTTCCTGTCTGTCTGTCTGTCTGTCTGTCTATCTATCTATCTATCTATCTATCTATCTATCTATCTATCTAAATAGGCAATACTTTGCAAATACTTTATTTTCTAACTGAGAGGAATTGGACCTAAGGCTGTTTTAACTAGATTATGCTGCAAATCTACAGAGATTTGCATTCTAACATGGAATATGCTTTCATGCTTCTCTCATGCTGTCTCTTTGGGTACATCCCTGCTCTTGACCACCATAGTTGTCTTTTTAAGCACTGGACAGAAATGCTAGTGAATTGTGAACACTTTATATTTTTGCTCTGTGTGTGTGTGTGTGTGCACATGTGTGTGCCCATCTATCCAGTCATATGGAGCTTATTGCTGGTGTGTCCTTGAGGGGTCCTGTTGGTATCCCCTATAAGGATATCTGTGTGTATGTAACAAACCAGAGGATCACATACAAGAATTCTTGCATGCATCTCTTCCTTGATGTAGAAAAAAATGCTCATTTCTGCTATAAAGATGAGCAGGCACTGGCAGAGGCTGGTTACTATGTGAATAACTTAAAGCTTTACATGTGAAACACTGCAATAACAACAAAATCAGACACTTTTCCTGTTGCTTAGGAAACTGATAGATTTGGATTCTTGGGCAGCAGGGGTGAAGACTAAGGTAAAAAAAAAAAACCCTCATGAAGCCTGCAATAGATTAGATTGTACAGTCAGCTTTAAAAAAAAACACACGTAAGCCTCCAGTTAGCAATTCCAGTTAGAAATGCATACAGCTATTTGTAATATGCACTTCATTGTTCTCTCCCACCCCTGACATCTGGCAGGTTGTGCATATGTCCTGCTAGCTTCTCAGTTACATCTAGTGAGTTAGCTCTAGCAATTCTTTCAGAGAGTACGCTAGTTAAGCTTTAAGGGAATAAGCCGTAAATCAGGAAAATTCACAGCTCACTTAATTTCCACCTTAAGCAACTATCCTCTCAGCCTCAGTTCCAGATCTGATATATGTGGATAATAACACAGACTGCCTAACAGGGCTCTTGTAAGGTTTGAACACTTGGGAAAGATGCTTTGGAATCATCCAACTCTGCATGGGTGGATTTTGAGGAACATTGATTAGCTGATTGACTGGCAGGACTAAATGCAGTCACAGTTTTAAAAAAGCAACATTTTTCCTTGGAACATATACACAAAGACTTTATTCATACTTTTTTTTTTAAAAAAAAAATCTAGATTCCATCTTTTCCCTCAGAGGGAACAGGTCAGATGTTCAGAGCATTTAACCCTGGCTAGGGAACTGGACAGTTAGGTCACATGGCCAAGGTAGTTTAAATGTAATGTGTTTCAAACACTTGGACACATTGAATTAACTGAAATTAATTAATGCAGTTTATTGCTGTTATTAGTTGTCAAGTTGGCTCTGACTTACAGTGACTCCATAATGAATGGGTGATCTGCAAGAGCCCAAGTCATCAACTGCCCTCCTCAGGGCTTAGAAACTTGAGGCTGTGGCTTTTTTTCTCAAGGTAATCCCACCTGTAATATGGTCTTCCTCTTCTCCTACTTTTCCAATGAGTCATTTTGTCTTATGATGTGCCCAGAGGACAAAAGAGCCAGGTTAGTAATTTTGACTTCTTCTTGGGAGTTCAGGCTTGATTTGCTCTCAGACCCATTTTTGGTAGTTCATGGTATCTGTACAAGTCTCTTCCAGTATCACACTTCAAATGAGTTGATGTGGTTCTTCTCAGTTTTCTTCGCTGTCCAACTTTTCATAACCATACATGGAAATCAGACATACTATGGTGTGGATAAATCAGACTTTGTATTAATGATCTATCTTTACCCTTGAGGATCTTGTCTAATTCCTCCATGGCTGCCCTTCCAAGGTCTTCTGTTTTTTTGGTTTTGTTTTCAGCCAGTCTCTATTTTAATAAGTGTCTGAGCCAAGCTTTAGAAAATCTGTAACTATTTCAATGCAGTTCAAAATAATAAATAGCTCCCATCTAAGGGAACACCAACCATTTCCCCTTTGTATGGATACCAAGTTTCAGGTATATAGATTTCATGGTTTTTAAGTTATGACTCATACAGCTGAAACAGAGTATCAGCTACATATCAGCTACACTTAACCTAGATTTACTCATTCTTAACTGTTCCATGAGAGCCAGTATAGTCTAGTGGTTTGAGCACTGGAGTATGACCCTGGAAACCAGGCTTCGATTCCCCTATCAACTATGGAAGCCCACTGGGTAACCCTGGGCATGCCACATACTCTCAGCCCTAGAAAACCCCATGAAAGGTTCATGTTGGGGTTGCCATAAATCAGAAACAACTTGAAGGCACAGAACTACAACAATAGTTCGATATTCATGGTCACTGCTTAGTCACAATTGTAACACTATTGTCATAATCATAACTATCCTCAAAATTGCCAGGCATCAGTTGCATAGAGAAAAGAAGGTTCATTCTGCAGCTGACTGGAGCATGAGTGAATGACATTTCTATGGCCTTTTCTGCACAACATTGTCACAGTGCTATTATTCCACTTTCAACATCCTACAGAATTCTGGTGTTTGTAGTTTACTGAGGCCAAAGAGCTCTCTGGCTGAGAATTCTAAAGGCCCCTCCCTAAACTGCAAACCCCAGGATTCCATAAGATGTTGAAAGTGGAATAATAGCACTATAACAGTCTAGTGCAGAAATGGCCTATGAGATTTGGGGTAGTCAGGCCAGGAGAGGTTACTTAGTTCGATATACTTAACCATAGCATAGAAGCTGCTGATACAGAAAACTGGCTACCCTGGCTTTAGAAAGGAGTGCTCTGCAGCCATTGTTTCTAACTTAGGACCTTAGGACTGTTATAGTGCTATTCCACTCTCAACATCCTGTGGAATCCTGGGGTTTGCAGTGTAGGGAGGGGCATTTAGAATTGTCAGCCAGAGAGCTCTTTGTCCTCAGAAAACTATAAACCCCAGAATTCCACAGGATGTTGAAAGTAGAATAATAGTATTAGTAGAAAGGCACTTAGTCCAGAGTGGAACTTCAAGAGCAGTGTCTGATATGGAATAGACAATTGCTCTTCAAAGAAAAAGCAATTGAAAATAAAAGCCAATGAATGTAGACCCAGATTCTTAGGCGTGCTTAAAATTACTTGTTGGCTCATTTCTGATGGCTACTCTAGTTCTCTGATGATTGGAAACTTCCACTACTAGCTATGTTACTGATATACTTGGGAAATAAAAGTGCTCTTTCCACAGAATAATAAAGAAACAGATGGCAAGTACTCTGTAAAAAGATAAACTGGGCACAAGATGTATGGGTTTAATGCAGTGATCATAATAAGAAGAATGTTTCTCTTGCTACAATTATCAATTAGATCTCATTGTTCTGGACAGTCCTATAATGGGGAAAAAGTGCACCTGAAGAGTGTACCATTTCCTACTGAAATTTTGTTTAGCCAAGTTAGAGGTTTATATTCCCAGTATAACCACAAAATCTTGTTCTACAGTGTATTTGTATTCTGTGCTTTCTAATAATGGGAACCAATCAGAATTTTATGCCCAAACTAACTTCATAGGAATGCATACAATTCTGGTTTTATGAGATAGGGGGCAGGTTTTCATTAGGAGAAGCCACAAAATGAGAAAGCAATGCTATGGGGGAGTGTGGGGCACTGTTTTATCATGTGTTTGCTGGATATTAGCTCTTGCAGTCATGTTCCCCCCCGCAATGGCTAATAATTATTTTAAATTGTTCTTTCAATTGTTCTTGAGGAGGTGCAGCCAGTCTGGGGAAATATGTAGTTCCAGAGTGCAAGCTATAAATAAATGATATTATTAATAGACTTTTTCTGGCAATTCAGATCTTACAGGCAAGTTGGAAGGATTACAGCAAAATAATGTATGTGAAGTACTCTGAACACTCTCTATAAACTGCTAAGTATTATTATAAGGCACATTAGTGCAATTCATCACTTGGTGTAGAGCAACTGAAAGCCATTTAGTGCACTCAAAACCAGTTATGTTTAATGTTTCTGAATACAGATTTACTTCTTTCTAAGCACAAACAAGGGTAACTAAAACAGGCAGAGAATTAAATCAAATGAGTACTTGTTTCCTTGAAGAAATGTTTTATACAAGGAAGTTGTCAAAACTGAGGCTGCAATCCTGTATCTTCTTTCCTGGGAGAAAAATTCTAATGAACTCAGTGGAACTTACTAGACCAATGCATTAAACTGTGAGTAGAAAAGAACATGAAAGAAGAAACCTCTGCAGGAATGTGGATTTTGTGTTTGACTTTGTAAGGGAAAAAAGGTGCATCTTGGTGTTTTTTCAGGTCGTCAGATCTCAAGGCTTGGGCCTGAGTTTGCAGTTTTATGACTGATCTCCAGGCGGTTCAAATTCTCCAGCTTGGGTGGACTTAGCTCCAGGGAAAAAGAAAGGGCTTTGTACAAATCTCCAGCTTTCCTAGCAGAGCAGCAGCTAGTTAATTTGAAGTTGCAGCTTTCAAAGACTCTCCAAAGGGGTTTGTGTATTTACGTAGCATTAGCTTCCTTCTTCCTTCTCAGTTGTTCTGGTGCCAGGACTCACCCTCTGTTCTGCATTCACCTTGTGGTTAGAAGTTAGATTAAATGTTTCCTATCCTATCTTCCTAAGTAAGTGAGAAGGAATAATCCCCTAATATTACTCTTGATAAAGGAACAACTCCTTTAGCTAAGATTTCTGTCTTAATTTTCAAACAGGAAACATGTTTTGTGTGTGCACAAGTGTGTGAATGACAAGCTGTAAGTAACTGTGCTCGGTACTTAATACATAATTTTTTAATGACATAACCAGGAGCTATCCCTAGGTCTCAAGTCTTGGCTCCGAAAACTCAGGGCCTTAGACATTCCTGAACTGGCCACCTTAGACTGTCATTCCTTCAGAGAATTCTTTTTGTACTGATATGCTGCAGAAAAACACTTCTTTATTGTTGAAAGATCCTGGGGATGCTGTCTAAACCAGGGCAATGTAAAATGTTTCTAGAACAGAGTTTGTAAAAGAGACTTTGGGTTAAAAAACCCCAAATTACTGCAGCTAGCATTGCTGGGAGTCATAGTCCAAAAAAAGTCTCATTTTTAAGGCCTGTTCTAGACAGAGGACTCAGTGAAAAGACATTATGTGCTAGTTCTTTCTTTTCCCCCTGAACAAAATTTCTGTAATGACAAAAAAAATGGTGGTGAAAAACATGGAAAGGTTACAGATGAAACACAGGCCATTTCCACACATTATCTGATCCTGTTGTTCTCCTGTCGTGATCTTGACAGCGCCTTTGCTGTGAAGGGAGTGTGACAGGAATGCTCACCTCCACACGTGACTAGTTCCTTGTGGAAGGCAGCACGAGCGACATGCATCTGCCTTCTGCAGTACAGCTGGGCTCTTTCTAATGCTGCCCTGGGGAAGGAAATGCATCCATTGTGCTTCATGGCAAGGAAAGATGGGAGTGTCGTGCAATCACGGGCACTTAATGGATTTATTCCGTTAAGCAAATATCCCAAGATAGCAACAGGTGGGGGCAGGGTGGGAGTGGGACCATGACAACATCATGTGAAAGCATGACCCGTGGAATGCTGCCATCCTGTCCCCATAGCAGGACTCCGACACCACGTGGAAATGGCTACAGACTTTTCTATGAGCAGTAGAGAGAGGGGAAGGAGCTGCCTGAGGCAGCAGATTTTGCGTATCATGAAGGGAAAGCAAGTAATTGTTTTTATTATTATTGTTGTAATATTTTTACTACCATGCATGGGAAGAACATTTGTAATATTTTCTGCCTCATGTGCAAAAATAACTTGGTTAGCTTCAGTCCTATGATGGGGAGCTGGAGGAACCATTTCTAGCTTTACCACAGGCAACACAGTTCCTTGGACCATCCCTGTGAATGAGCCAGGGCAACAACCCAATATAAGCCTCAACTGGAAGCAGTCATTGTTGGGAATGAGCCATATCTGTTGGGAATCCCTGTCTACCAATCTAAACTGAACACAGGCATGTGTCCATTGGCAGGAAGGAAGCTAGCAGTGAGCTTGTAAGGTGACTGCAATGAAATTTGCCCACTGTTCCTGATTTTATCATTGAGGAGCCTTTAACAATTGTCTGAACTCCAAGGTTCCCTGGAACACAGTTTTATAATCCTGGCTTTATATCTATTTTTCATAAAGTAATTGTTTTTGCATTAATCCATGTAGGCTCCGTGCATGAAATAGTCTTTCTTGGAGAGAATGACCTCAGCAGAATTAAATTCCCTCACTACAGTCACAGAGTTCTTATTAGACATCAGTTCCCCACCCTTGGCTGCAATCCACTGTTAAGAATATTTGTTTTTGTTCAGATAAAATCCTCCTCTGCATCTTTGTAAGCCTAGCTCACACGCAAGCATAGAAAGAAATAGACTTACTGAATTCTACAGGCCTAGGAGGAAATCATATTTCCCAGGGTTGCCACGAGTTTTATCAGCTCTGCTTGGTTACCTTTATTTTAGTAGCAGACTAACATGACAGAAAGTAGCAGAGGAAGCTTTTTCTGACATGGAGTTGAATTGATGGTAAGAAGCTCAATTGCTGAATTTATGTATTGAGCTGCTAATAAAGCGGGGCTAGCAACTGTATTGTTGGACTGCATCTCCTAGCAGCACTGATGAAGCACTTGGGGAGTTGCTGTGAAATAACATAAGGAGTGCTACACAGTGCTGAGTATTCCTTTGCTTAACATATAACATCTCAGCCCAGTTGTAAAGGCATAAGAAGAAGGACATCTGGTAGAGTCTATGGGTGAGAAGAAGGGCCCTTTTTACTCCTCTGATTCCCTTTTTACTCCTCTGGTTCCATCCTGTAGATTCCTGTAATTTGCAGTGAAGGGATGGGCATTTGGATTTCTCAATCAGAGATTTCTAGTGCCTAAGCATACTATACAGCCCAAGATTCCACAGGGTGCAACTATGGCAATTAAAGTGGACTCTTACTGCTATAATTGTGTACTGTGACAGAGCTCAGAGTGGTTGGAGAGCTGGCTGAGTTGCCATCCCCAACACCCCATTCTAGAAGGAGGTCCCCAGCTCAGCTCCCAGCTTGAGATATATGACCTCTAAAGGGAGAGAACTGGTTAAATTTACATTTAAAGAGCAGTCAGCCCTGTTCCTTTGAATAAGACATCAACATACTTTGACATGGAGTATTGATTAATCAGATAGAAGCTTGTGTCAAAATTGACAAACACTTCCAAATTGGACATCACTTTTATGAGGCAAGAAACAAGCATTGGGCCTAGTTAGGCACCCCGGGTGCAGTGATGCAGTGATACTTTGTCTGTGAGGAGAGGAAGCTCATTTCCGCACTACGCTGTAATAGCACTATTATTCCTCCGGCCCCTCCCTAAACTGCAAACCCCAGGATTCCATAGGATGTTGAAAGCAGAATAATAACACTATAACAATCTAGTGCAGAAATAGCCGAAGAGTGAGCAAAGAGGTATGTCCTGATGTTTGTCTCCAATTTCACAAAACATGAAGCCGGGAATGTTATATTGGGACCTGTCGACTAGCTGTCACTTTGAAAAAGAAATGTTTGGGGGATTTTATTGGTTGTAGTCATGCATTTCAGTCTGCATGCAAAACCCAGCCCTTTATCTTCTAGGATTTTATTTCCCTTACCTCACTTGTATAATACATGAGAAAAAAAAAATCTTGGTGATGTTTTACCAGCATAATGAGCAGAAGTATTTTAATAGAAATAATAAAATTGAGCCTCGAAGAATATATTGCATACAGCAAGAACTGGAATTCTCTCTTTATGTACTCAGTGGCCCAAGAAATAACAAGCAGATGTTGATATCATATGTGGAAATAATTTATTCTAGGTGCACAGGCTGTATGTGGTTTTATATCACAGAGGCAGAAGGGTTCACTCTTAATAATAATAAACTTACATTTATTATTATGTGGCCTGAAAGTTAATTCGACAGTCAAGAATCTTTTCTATCTTTTATTTCATCCACTTCTATTATTCAACAAAGAATTCAAAATGCATGGTATAGTGGTTAGACTCACACTTGGGAGACACTGATTCACTCCTCATGAAAGCTCACTGATTGTCCCTGGGCCAGTCACACTCTCAGCCTAACCTACTTCAAAAAATAAGAACCAAGGATAAAAACTATATACATTGCCTTAGGAGTGTCCAAGGAAGAAAAGATGGACAGCATGGACAACAATGACCTTGAAAAGGAGAAATGCCATCCAAGACAGGTTGTTGTTGCCTAATCTTCTACCAGTTTACTCACTTAATGCAATAGTAAATATATTAAATAAAATCAAACCCAATGGAAAGCATAAAATGCAACACTTATATGGTTAAATATTTGATTTTCACCCTTTTGATTCTGCCCTCCTTCTGTGTCTTCCACCACTTTCCCCTCCAAGTTCAGTCTGAGAGATTATTTTTTAAAAAAATCCTTTTAATTCAAGCAGAGAACATCCACCAGTTCTCCACTTTCAAAGAAAATTATTAATAAATTTAGGTGGCTAGATTTTTAAAAGCTACGGCCTTAAACATGTTTTGCTGCCAGTTGAGGCCTTTTGAGCTCAGTGGGACTAACTTTTGAGTAAACATGCTTAAGCTAGCATTGTAGTCCTCTACCAGATCATAAACCACCACATAAACTAAGGCAGGGGCCAAATATAGCTGTTTAAAAGAGTGTTTGGATTGTTTGCTAGCACTGTGCTCATTGGATAACTCATGGACCCTGCAGCTCCCAGCTGCCCCAGCCAGCAAAGCCAACTATAAGGAAAGCTGGGAGTTGCTATGCAGCAAAATGTAGATTCACAGCCTTGATATAGCCCTTAGAACTGTGTGCTCAGGCATATGTCCAGGTAACTTAAATGGGTGCTACCTCTATGTAAATGTGCCCAGCAAGTGCATATAGAAAACATATTTATTTATTTAGGAATGTGCATGTGTGTATGCACATATATGTGCACAACACACATTTGTATACATATACAACGCCACATAGCAGAGATTCGATCCCTGTTCTCCAGAGTTGTAGTCCAGTGCTCAAACTGCTGCATCACACTGGCTCTCCCTGGGAAAGTGGAGTCACACACACATCTAATTCTTTCTGTGAGTAGTGTTCTCAAAACTTCACTCTGAGCCTGAACTCCAAAGATGGCTCCACTGCAAGTTCAAAGTGTAATATAGGAATCTTTTATGTAGAATAGTCTAAAAGAGGCTATGAAAAAGTTTGAGTTTATATCTAACTAGTGTATTTACCTGGTGTTGCCTGGGATTTTATTTTCTTATAAGCAATACTTGTTAGAAATACCTTAGGAATTACATGCTATTGAAATACACAGATTTGAGATCCTGTGTCTCTAATTCCCCAAACTGTCTTGTCCAGTACCTGTAACTTTTCCCCATCTTCCCCAATCCAAGCTGTATTTGGAGTTCTTAACATACAGAGGTTGGGTTCGTGAGGGGGCTTACTGCTAGACCTTGTCTCCATAGCAACTGGCCTATTCAGAGCTTTCTGGCTGAGAATTCTAAAGATCCGGCCCTGAACCGACAACCCTAGGATTCCATAGAATCTTCACAGCCAGCCAATCATATGAAGTCTTCATCTGCCTGACACAGATAAACTTACAAACTTTTACTTCTATATATTAGATAACTATGTTGGGGGTGCCAGTTGTTGTTATTGTTGTTGTGTGCTTTCAAGTTGTTTCTGACTTAAGATGACCCTAAGGCAAACCTATCACAGATTTTCTCAGCAGGATTTGTTCAGAGGGGGGCTGCCATTGCCTTTCTTTGAGGCTGAAAGAGTGTGATCTGTCCAAAGTGACCCTGTGGATCTCCATGACTGAGCAGGGGTTTGAACCCTAAGCTCCCAGAGTTCTAGTACACTGCACCACGCTGGTTTTCTTTTTGGCAGTACTCAGATAAAAATCCCCCAAAGTGACAAATGAAAGCACAACCTAACAACATAGGGACAGGAATATAGCAATATATTCCCATCTGTGTCAACAGAAAGGGGGTGTTATGGAGAATATTTCAGTCTATAAAAAGCCAGTGTGGTGTAGCAGTTTGGGCATTGGACTACAAATCCTGGAGACCAGGGTTCAAATTCCTGATCAGCCGTGGAAACCTGCAGGATGACCTTGGTCAGGTCACACTCTCTCAGCCTCAGAGGGAGGCAAAGGCAACCTCCCTCCAACAAATCTTGCCAAGAAGACCCCAGGATGGATTCATCTTTGGGTCGCCATAAGTCAGAAATGACTTGAAGGAATACAGCAACAAACTACGGTCTATGCAAGTAAGTTCAGAGTTATTTCACTTCAGTGAGACATTTTAATAATACTTTTTAAAAGGTTCATACATAAATTTAATTATTTTTTACAGTTGCACTGTATGATAGGACCATATTGTCCTTGAATTACACATCTGGGATGGCTAATTTTTTTAAAATATTTTTTATCAAAAAATTCATTGTGTAAAAAACAGAGTGGAAATACCCCATTGACAGATATATCACACCCCCCCCCCTTCCATATTATTTTTATCCAGTTCAGTCTTCTTTGCTTCCATTTACCAAAATAATAATAATAATAATTACATTTCCATTTACAGAAGAGAAAAGCAATTACATTATCTCTTTCTTTGATTTCATGTACCTTTATGTTTTTATCCAATCTAAAACTCCTTTCCATTCCATTTCAAAGTTCTGGATAGGTTTATTTTTCAATGAAAATGCTAACTTTTCTGTCTCTACCATATCTAGAACTTTTAATTTCCACTCTCCTAAATCAATATCTTTCTTTTCTTTCCAATGTTGTGCATATATCAACCTTGCAGCTGTTATCAAATATAACAACATCACATCTGGGATGGCTAGTTGAGGTTCTTTGCATGCCTAAAGCCATACTTGATAACCTGGACAGTCCTGTTGGCTGAGGTGGGAGGAAAAGAGCCACCTTTCCCTCTTACTGATGCTTTCTTTCCAGCTCCACCTGACATCTGCCATCACTGCCTTTCTCTTCCCTGCCCCAACATCTCAGTTCACCTCACCTCACTTCGCTTTCCCTTTCCCCTTTCTCCTTGCTTTGAAGCTCTGCCAGCAATACTGCAACTGGTGCCTGGTGCCCATGTACTTGCCGTCTGTTTAAAGTAGTGCCAGCCGCTTTATACTTTACAGAAGGAACAGACAGGCTGGGAGCACCATTAGCAGAGGCCAATAGTAGTTGCAGAGAGAATAGAAGACAGAGCAGAAAGAAGAAAGGAGGTCTACTGAAGCCTCCATGATGCAGGGCAGAGAGAGCAGGCAAAGGAGAAAGGGATGAGGCAGTGTGAGGAAAAAGAGAAGAATGGAGGAAGGTCAGGCACTATGAAAGAGGACTCCCCACCACCACCAAGAAGGAGGGAGTAGACGTGTCCTCTGCTTCTGGTGTTCAGCCTAAGGGGTGGGCTGGCTGTATTACCCAATGAGTTCATGGAAAAGTTGAGATTAAACTATGGGTTTCCTGTTTATGCCTCTGCTGCTTGCTCACCAAGAATGTTCCTTACTCAGATGAATTTGAACTGCTGTCTTCCAATAATTACACAATACTATATTTTTTTCAGATCAGTGCTAGCAATACAAATAGTTCTAAGGCTGAAACATTTACCAGACAGACAAGCATTGTCATGATGAAAAGTGCATAATTTGCATGTTAAGCAAAATAGGCTATCTGGATTTCAAGAGTTAGAATGTGGCCTCCTACATGCTCCATATGCTCTCTGTGCCAAAATAGATCCTGCCCGGTGCCCCAGAACACCCTCAGGCCACTGAGGAACATACTGATACAGAACCGTAACATGGACACAGATTAGAAAAGAAGAATTAAACTCTCCAGCCAGTTAACTGGAAGCTAAAAATTCCTCCCCGGCCCTATTAACTGGCAATCGGTTGCTGCGTGTAGCAAGAGTGGAAGTTGAAGGAAAGTAAGGGGAAAATACAGAGGAAGAGTGGGAAAGCCAGCCAGTGAAAGAAGGCTGCATTATGTGGTTGATAGTTTTAAGGGGGCCAGCCCCCAGGACCAATGTGGGCTGCTGATTGGCTCAAACTCAGAACCCTTCTGAGGCAGCCATCCCATAGTTCACCCCCCTACCTGCTTTGGTTAGAAACAGCAAGGCACCTGGAAAGCTGTCACTGCATTCAGCATTCAGTTATGAACTTCTTTATAAGCTGACAGTCTGCATTTTCCAAAACTAGAAACATTTGTGAATTAGCAGCATTAATATTCTTTTGTACTAACATTGTGAAAAGGACCTGTGTAAAGTGGCCCTTTTCATAGTCAGGGGAGGCATTATTGGCATTTGCTTTTTTTCCCCTCCTCCCCTCCAAGCTATAAAATAGTTTCTAAAGCCCCACCGGTAGTGTAGTTTTACGCTTCCTTTCAACCCAAATTCCCTGACTTTGAGAAAAGCAAGTTCCACATAGTTTTGGTTTGCTTTTATCGTTCTGAAATGGGTGGGGGTTCTACAACAAACCTTTTAGTGCTTGATAGCTGGCCAAATATTTGAGAGCCTTTTTCCTTGCTCTTTAAATCATATCTTGTTTTTCTTCTTGGAAAGCCTAATTTAAAAGGGAGCTTGTGTTGCTTTTATGAGGAAACAGTTTCTCTTAGAGAAAAACAATGCTAAGGAAAAAATAAACAATGATATGAACTAATAGCACTAAAAGTATTTCACTTAGGAGCAGGATAGGCCCTGCTAGGCAGCTGCCTCAAACAATAGATGTTGTGGGGCAACGGCAGCAGCAGCAGATCGCCATCTGGTCCTCCCGATGGATCCCACCCTTTTCCCTCTGGAGGAGGAGAGAACTGCAGTGCTCCACATTTGTCCAGTGGTCCCTAAACTATCCAGTTGCCCCCAGATCCAGTGGAAGATATTATCCCATCACACTTGTTGAAGTAAGGCCATTTCTGCCCTACACAGTTATAGTGCTATGATTCCACTTTCAACATCCTGTGGAACTCTGGGGTTTGTAGTTTACTGAGGTCAAAGAGTTCTCTGACTAAAAATTCTAAATGTCCCTCCCTAAACTACAAACCCCAGGATTCCATAGGATGTTGAAAGTAGAATAATAGCACTATAACAGTGTAGTGTGGAAACGGCCTAAGATTCAGCTGCCAACCCAGTAACTCCTGTATGTAGAATATGGATGGAGCACCACCTTGTCTTAACACCTGAGGCAGCAAAATATCCGAACACAAACTGAGACTGGAAGCCCTGGTTGCTGACTTAAATAGGCAGCCAGCAGACCTGAGTGAAGCCTAGGCAGGGCTTCTTCCACTTTTGCCCTGCTCCACCCCTGAGACACATGTAGGTTTTTGTTTGGCTCTCCTTTCTTTTTCCTTGAAGACCATGAAAGTGCAAAGGCTTCTGAGAGGAAGCAGAGAAACCGAGCAGGCAACTACCATATGCTATTGGTGGCCACAGTCACAAATGTTGCTCCTAATTAGCCAGGAATGTCAATATCTTAATAAACATAGGTCTGTTAAGCAGCTTGACAATACAAAAGTCTTCAGTCTGTTGATTCTAAGATGTGAAAGCAATAAATTATGCTTACCCAACAGTTAGTTCCCTTGTGGTGGGAAGGTTTTCTGGAATTATTGCCTCCATTCATACCTCAGCTAATGCTTTGGAATTTGTGAATATATTCCAATATAAAAAAATTCAAAGGAAGTTTTGAAAGAGAAGCAGCTGAATTGGGATGTATTCACAAATTCCATTACTGCTCAAAACAAAAAGTTATGGAAATCGTTATTGTTGCTTATTTTTCTCCTACAGTTGTGGCAGATCCTGTCATTGATCACCAAACAAGCTCAGAACAGAGTGATTGGTGCGATAATCACAATACAATTCATAGACGCTTAGATACTATCCAGGAGGTAAGAAGATCCACTAGAATAATGAGGCCATATTTACTCTTGCAAGCACTCATATTTCTTTGCTACTGTTGCAGGCCCTTACTTCTCCAAGATTGATGTGGCAATTCCCAGCCTGATAAGCCACCCTGTCATCATCACCCAGTTCTGCCTCCTCGCTCATAACACTAACTTTTAATAAAGCAGAGCTTTCCAAATGGTGTGCCGTGATATGTTAGTGTGTCGCCTGAAGTGTGTAGGTGTGTCACCTACAATCTTAGAAATGTATGTTATTATTTATAAATCATGAGATATGTTGTGTCCCCATACATTTTGTTACTACAATTTATGTATGTGTCTGTATCTCTTATAAGGAGTTAGTTTAACCTCCGGTTTGCTAGCAAAACTGAATTACTGTATCGCAAAATGATGCATGTCTAAAAAGTGTGTCACCAACATGAAAAGTCTGGAAAGCTCTGGTTTCCAATGTTTATTTAGAACCACTTAATAATTCTATGGTAGCGTGTTTTTATGTTACTTTATATACTATATATAATTCAAACCGAGTCAGTGTTTACAAAAATTATTTATTATTACATTATTTATTAAGATAACAAGTTATTAGAGTTCATATGCAGGTCAAGGTTGATGCATTTCCTTAGTGCATTTTGTAGACCAGGGCTTTCCAAACTGGGTTGCGACACATTAGTGTGTTGCCTGCAATGTGTTGGTGTGTCACCTCCCTGGCCGAGAAAGACCCTCCACCTGTGTGCCTAGCTTGCTGCCATCACTCTCACTGGGGTGTTTCCCTGGCAAGAGCGATGGCAGTGGGCAAGGACTGGGTGGGAGGAGGCTGTCTTTCCCCCTGTCGTTGCTCTCACTGGGGCCTTTCCCTGGCAAGAATGACGGCAGCAGGCAAGGACCAGGTGAGAGGGGGCTGCCCTTCCCCGTGCCACTGCTGTAGCTGCGGCCTTTCCCGGCAAGGGAAATGGTAGCAGGCCAGGACCAGGGGGACTGCCTTACCCCTCCCCCAGATACGCCTCTGGGTACCTCCAACTTGCTAGTAAAACTGAATTACTGTGTTGCAAAATGATATATGTCAAAAAAATGTGTCACCAACATAAAAAGTTTGGAAAGCTCTGTAGTAGACAATGTAACAGGTAGCTCTCTGCTCAGAAGCAGTTTAATTATATTTTTAGACTTTCATATAAAAGACAAGTGTTCTATAGTAGCCCTTTGGCCAAACTCCCATCAAAGGCTCAACACCCTCATCTTGTCATACTCTCTGACCAGATCCTACTAGGGTTCAATTACTCTTCTGCCTCTCAGTAAGAACTAAACCTAAACCTAACTAAACATTAAGAACTAAACCTACCACCACAGCCACACTCTCTGACTGACTGAGGGACTCTACTCCCTAGCTCCTTGCTAGGCTCTCACTGAAGGAATAAAAATACACACAGGTACTTGGCTTTATATAACTTTTCTTCTCAGCCACAAGCCCCTCGCACACACTACTGGACTGGGTTTCTCTCCCAAGGGGCTATTTTGGTTGCGTGGCAACCTTTTTCCAGGCTGCACTGGCACTTCAGATAGCCACACCCCCAGAATTTTGTCACAGCTACCTTCCCCTAAAATTGTTGTTCATTTATTTACACAATTATTATTGTGTTTGCCTTTCAAGAAAGGGCAGTCAAGACTTGCTAATTAAAACTTCAATTAAAAAAAATTAAAAATGTGAAAGTATCATCACATAGCAAAATTAAGGGCAAAAGAAGAATAGTCTCTTGAAGGACAAAGAGTAGAACTAATTGCTGGAACCCTAGATCAGTTACTTAGTTAAGGAGACATAACTAAGTAATGTCTCCTAGCCAGTCCTTCCAATCCACCTGAAGAGTAAGCTGCATTCACTCGGCAATTGAAGTGCCAGCAGGTGGTATTTCCACCCTCTCCCTGCCAGGTAGCTAGTCTGCAACAAGGGTCTGAGACAGGAGTCCTACTTTCGCTAATCCTTGTTTGCTGGTGAGAATGAGATAGACCATCCTCCTTGCACGAGCTGAATGGGCTTCCTATTCGCCCCATTCTGCAGCTGCCTCTTAAGATGGGCTGCTGGCTATTGAGGTGAGCTGTCACTATGTAGAAGTGATGGCTACAAACCAGTTATATATCCATAACTCTGCATTACTGAATACCGGGCAATATATTTAGAATTACTCAAAAGGCAAGTGGAACATAATTGTTTCATTGGTTTGCTTAAAAATTAAACAAAAAGGGCCCAGTCTAATCCTGTTAACTAAAGATGTCCACAATCAGGGTACCACCACAAGAAAGGCCCTGTGCTATATTCCCACCAACCTATACTCTCTTGGTGGTTGGATGTACAGCAGAGCTTCCAAAGAGGGTCTTAAATTATCAGTGTGGTCCAGGTATAAACCAGGAAAATTTGGCTGCTGCATTTCACACTAGTCACAGTTTTGGAGCATGCTTCAAGGGCATTGTCATTTAGAATATATTGTAATAACCTGAATGGGATGTTATTAAGACATAGATCAAAGTGGTCAGATCTGCCTTCTCCAAGAAATATGGAACAAAATTGATGTACTAGTCAGCGTAGGAAAAAGGTGCTGCTAAGTAGTAGGAGCCATCATGTGTTTGTTAAGAACGAATCCTGCCAAACCAATCTTATATTTTTTTTTAAATAAGGTCACTAGTTTAGTAGATGGTGGGGATGCTGTGGGTGTCATTTATCTTGATTTCACCAAAATGTTTTGTTTGAAAATTATAGCATTCTCTCTACCCCCGACTCAAATGGAGCTTGGCTGGTATAGGGTTAACTGTTGCCCTGTTGCTATGGTATCCAGACCATGTGACCCAGGATACATTCTGGTGTCAGTTACTGGTCATACTTAGAAGGCAACAACTCTCCCTGTAGCAATCTTGCTTCTAGCACTTTTTCTCTGCTATGGTAGCCTCTTCACCAAGAAATTGGTGAGTTTAAAATGAAGATATCATCTTCCTTAATTCTTTTGTTAGATAGTTAGGATCTAGTTTCTCTAATGGATATGTAATTACAAAGTTTATTAGTAAATCTTTTAAATTTGGAACCTGAAGCTACATGTCTTGTTTTTGCTTTCAAGTCAGCCTCCAGTTCAGGGAAGACAACACAGAGATTGCGACATGCTTTTTCTGCAACTCTTGTTAAAAGAAGGTTAATTCTTCACAGCTTTAGTTTTCGTAAGAGTTCCTCAAGGGCTAACGCTCTGGGGAAATAACTCCCAACACATCTGATAAAGTCCTCCATGATATTTTGATCAGGAAACTGACTGAATACAGAATACATGGAAGTACCACCAGATGGATCCATAATTGGTTGGAAAACTGCTCAGAGAGTTGTTGTCAATGGCTGTACTTCAGATCGGAGGGAGGTCTCAAGTGAAGGACTGCAGAGTTCAGTCTTGGGGCTGATGCTCTTCAGTACTTTTATCAATGATTTAGATGATGGGGTGGAGAAAATCATCATCAGATTTGCAGATGATATAAAACTGGGAGGGGTAGCTAACACATTGGAAGATGGGAATAGAATTAAAAAGGACCTGGATAAACTAGAAGATTGGGCTGAAAGACCACAAAAATGAAATGTGCATGTATAGGATGGGAGATGATTGACTCAGCGGTACTACATCTGAAAAGACCTTGGAATTATTGTTGATGATAAGTTGAACATAAACCAGCAAATAAGGCAAATGCTTTCTTAGCCTGCATTAATAGAAGAATTATTTCTAAGTCAAAGGAAGTAATCATTTCCATATATTGTGTACTGGTCAGACTTCATCGGGAATATTGTGTTCAGTTCTAGGCACCTCATTTTAAGAAAGATACAGACAAGTTGGAGCAAATTCAGAGAAGGGCAATGTGGATGATAAGAGATATGAACAAAACGTATGAGGAGAGGTTGAAGGAGCTGAGCATGTCCAGCTTGGTGAAGAGAAGACTGAGGGGTGACATGATTATACTCTTTAAATAGCTCAAGGGCGGCCCCAAAGAGGAGGATGCAGGCTTGATTTCTGCTGCCTCAGAGGATAGAACCAGGTCTGATGGTTTTAAGTTACAGGAGGTAGGTTTCGATTGAACCTAATAAAAAATTTCTTGACAGCAAGAGCAGCTCAGCAATGGAACCAATTGCCTAGAGAAGTGGTGAGAAAGAGGCTGGACCGCTACATACTGGGAATGCTTTAGCGAAGATCCTGCATTGAGAAGGGGGGATCTGATGCTCCATGGAATCCCTTCCAACTCTAGGATTCTATGACTACAGGAGCCATCTGACCCTCCAGGAGACTTCCTGGTCTAGAACATCTCCAAGCTGCCAGGCTGATCCTTCACAGGAAATGCTACTTAACCCAGAACTCTTCATCTCAGATAGAATTATCTATTGATGAATAGTACCTCCATCTTGTCCAGACACAATGATGAACCAGATGTGGATTAGCAAATTGAGGTTCTGTCCAGATAACATTTTAGGATTTCCATAATGAGCTTGGCATCAGGTAGTACTGGGTATAATCAGCACAGTGAAAAGACCCAGCCCCCAAACACCAGTGGATTTCTCCCAACAAATTCATGACGGTGTTAAGAAAGAATTATGGACAAAACAAAGCCATGAAGGGCCTTGTGGGCAAGTAGCCACAGAGCTGATAAATATTCCCACAGTCACACTTCTGTGAATATTTAGCCAAATGAGATCAAAAGCACAGGAAGACATGCTCCAAATGCCCCAGAAGAACATCACAGTCAATGGCACTGAATTCCACTCCATTGGCATGCACAACCCCATCTAGATCCCAACACAGGTCACCCCCAAGTTGTTTTGGTCCCCAAGTCAGCCATGAGGAAGGAAATGGAAGCTTCATTTAAAAAAATAAAACCAAAACCTAAAACACATTACATATGAACTCTGAAATGGTGAACATGTGTCCAGGGCTACAGATGTTTCTGGACTGCAGCTCCTACTAGCCCTAGCCAGCCTTGCCAATGGTGAAATTGGGGCAGGGATGAAAGTTTCATAATGTTTAACTACATTTTAATGTTAATATCTCAACTCAATTCTGTCTCCAAAAAAAGTTCAATACCCTTTTCCACTAGAGGGCAGCACATGATCAGAAATCTTAACCTTGAATTTTATAAACAGTAAATGCAAATTTGTTTTGTCATTGTGACCAGTGTCTGCATCTTATTATTTGTTTTTTCTTTATAATTGTATAATCAATTTTTATGACAAAACTATGCTTCTTTCCACATAAATGTGTTTTGCATTGGCCCAGCACAAACTCCATTTTATTCCTGTGTCATGATGGTGCCATGAACTGAGTTTTCCAAGGCACAACTTCAAATACTCAAAGTCTGGTTTGCTTGTTCATTTGTTTTACAAAATCCAGGGTTGGCAAATGATGTTTCATTTGTCTTTTCTTTAACATATCAGAAATGTAACAATTGTGATGCATGGAATTTACGGTACAGGTTTGGAGGAGGAGGAAAACAAGGAGAATCTGTAATGTGCATGGCTGTCAAATAGACCCTGTAAGACCATTAAGTCCAGTCCTAGATGCTCAACTGCTCAGAATATGCTGTCACCTCCTTCTGCATATGCTGTGAGTGTAATTATTCCAAAAGAAAGTGCACACAAAAAGAGTAATGTGATCACCCATGCTTCTGGTAACCAGGAGGACTGAGTATGCCTAAAAATGGTGAGAAAGGGCTAACAATGCTTCTCTTTCATCTGGGCTCATCTTAACTGTGAACCAGACTAGCAGGCACTGGAGGAAGTAAACTAGTCTCTGGGCTGTGTCACTTCAAGACAGAAAAACAAGGGTAAAACAGCACTGCAACAAGACCAAGAAAGACAGGAAAGCAACAAATGGATACTGTGCAGCATCATATTTTTGTTATTATGTGCCTCATTCCTGACTTAACAGTAACCTTAAGGCAAATCTATCATAGAGTTTTCTTGGCAAGATCTATTTGGAGAATGATTGCCCTTGTTTTCTTCTGAGACCAAGCAAACATGGTTTGTCCAAGGTCAACCGGTGGGTTTCCATGGCTGAGCAGCAGTATCTCAGAGTCCAGCGCTCAAACCACTACAGCACACTAGCTGTCACTTATAATAGTTACCAGGAGAAACAATCAAAGTATACCTAAATCAGTATAAATCCAAACCAAATTATCATTCAGATTTGTGTTGATATAGGCTTCCCCAATGTGCTCAGGTTCAGGTGAACAGTGGATCCTGTTAACTATGGGAAGTTGATTGTGTCTACGTGGAATGGCTTTATGTGCTGTTTGCTAGCTCTCTGTTTGTTATCATCCAAGTGATCAACTCTTGGATGTGAATTGCTGTGATTTTACCACCAGAATCTCTCTCTCTCTTTCCATTAGCAGGTAGAAAAAACGGTTGACCACCTGGATTCTGAAGTCAAATCATTGCTCAATACCATCAGCGAAACAGCATGGACGGTTCCCCTTGCTCCTGGAACTCCTGTGATGGATCTCTTTGAAGGTATGAATCACACTAAGGTAGCACATCTATTATATGAATCGGAGTGGGAAATCTTTGGCTTGGCTGATTTTTTTGGACTACAATTCCCACAGTCCTTTACCAGTAGCCATGCTATGCGGGGCAGATGGGAGTTATAGCCCTAAATAACTGGAGACCCCAAATTTCCCACTGCTGATTTAAGTCTACAAGTTTAATGTTCTATATAAAATCTGTTCTTAACGCATGACACCAAAATTCTGTCTGTTTTCATCATGGACAGAACTCCTGTTGGGAAACTTCTTTACCTGGGCAAAAATTTTGGCAGGACCCTCCCCGACCTTCAATTGTACACACTTTGTGTGTGCTTGTGACAGGGAGTGGCAATGTCAGCCAACTGCTTCATAATTGATAGGAGAATTGTGATTCGATTGCAGCAACTGCTGCCCAGCAAGTGAGAACTGGGGATTTGGGCTGGGATTCATCATGTTGCATCTTAACTGTGGTGTTTATTTATACATAAATCCATAATAGGATTCCAGCTACTTTTTCCTTCCCTGAACCTTGTTCTCTGGTGAAGTGCACTGGATGATTAGGGAAAACAACACTGAAACTGATAGAAATCAACTCTCTCATTTTCTCTTAGTAGAAAGACAACACTGAATGTGATGTTACTATCCAGTTTTGTCAGTGACCAATATTGTCTTTTCTGGGAGAAGTGTTTTGGTGACTTGCCATCATGGTTTTCCCTCTCTCCTTCTCTTTAGATCCCAGCTGAGCACAAGAGGATGGATGAAAAGTACTCTTGTAAACCTCTACATCATCCACCTAAATAATTTACCCTGAATGCACTTCCTATTTTAAAAACCAAACTGATGCATTTAGTCTTGGGAAGGACAGTGTTTCATAGCAAGTTCTTCATGAACAATATAAAGTCTAAAGGTAAAATTACTGTTGGTTTTCATGAAGATTTTAGCAGGTGTTTGAACACGACACTCAGCACTGCTAAGTGTTACACCAGAAAGCCAAAGTCACCATTTCAGAAGTGCTAGCAGATTGAGAATGGCACAGAAAAAGAAAAAAAGTTAGAGCAACCACTATATAGGGTCTCCACTGTTACTGGAAAGCCTACCTTTGATCGAGAGTCAAATTTAATTGGGTTGATATTTGATTTACCAAGAGAGCAAGCAGTATGTTGATTGTGACATGTTAAAGATCCACCATTTTAATATTTAAAGCATTAGAGCAGTAAAAAGGGAGGGGGAATTTTCTAACTCTCTGTTATGATTCAAGATACCAACTCCTGGATGTAGACTGCTGTAATTTTACCACCAGATTATGCTTAGTTAATAAAAAAAAAATCAAAAACTTACCTCTGTCTTTGAGATGATGGCAATATCTTTCCAGCAGTATTTTCTCCCTGATCATGTGGGGGTCCCTCCTCCCCACAGCTAGTCCAGTGGACTTGGTTGTAGCCTGGTCTACCAACCCATTGTGACCTATGCTAGTGTCATAGTGGCTTCTGGGTACTTTTGTCTTCGGCCTACCCTAGGTGTTAGGGCATGTGTCAACACCAGTTGTTGGAGAATATGAGTAGGAGGATGGTATCGCACGTATGTCGTACTTGAGAGTTTGCTGTAAGTATCTGTTTGGCAACTGTGTAAGCAGAATATGGGACTAGATAGGCCTTTGGTCTGATCCAGCACAGCTGCTGAAGAGAGAAAGGAAAACTTTTGAATGTTGCTGGACAGGTGTGGTTTTCTCTTACATTCCATATGTGTAAATCAGATTTGTTCATGGTCAGGGAATGAGTCAGGGTTTATGCCTGAAACTACTAATCCATGAAACAAAAAAAGGAGGAGGAGGAGGAGGAGGAGGAGGAGGAGGAGGAGGAGGAGGAGGAGGAGGAGGAGGAGGAGAAGAAGAGGGAGGCCAGCAGTTGTACAAGGGCATTTTTGACATTGTGGAATGCTTGCCAGTATTTACCAAGTCAAATAACAGACAATGCTTAGCCAATCAAGAGACCTAAGAAGTTAAATTATTGAACTCTGAAATACAAAAAAAGTGAACAAACTCAACAGGGAAGTTTCTTCTACTGCATGAAAATAATTGAATTCTCTCTCTTCTCTGCCACTTAACATATGCATCTTACTTTATTTCCTGTACAGAGTTCTGGAAATGATTATTCTTTCCCAAATGTACACCCAGATTTATTGTACCACCAAAGTAACTGCATAACCTGGGGAGAAGGATACACCAACTGCTACTGTAGTGAACTGCCTAGTAGTAGTAGTAGTTGTTGTTATGTGCCTTGAAATTGCTTCTGACTTATGACCACCCTTGGGTGAACCTATCACAGGGTTTGCTAGGGCTGAGTGTGTGACATGCCCAAGGTCACCCAATGGGTTTCAATGGCCAAATGGGGAATCGAACCCTGGTTTCCAAAGTTATAGTCCAGTGTTCAAACCACTACACCAGACTGGCTCTCTGAACTACTTGGACATCCTCCTAAAAAGTCTTCTTAAACATGAAAGCCATTCTCCAGGCACTGTCAACAGTACATAGGTGACAATGTACATACACCTCAAGACAGTGGTTGGAGTACTTCATCCCATCTACATTGCATGCCTTGTGTCTGAAGGTATAGGTGTGTTGAGCAGTATTCATCCTATGGGGGAAATAAATGCTGGCTTTGCTAGACTGGGAAGATTTTTGAATATGAGAAATGAAATACTGTATGAGCAGCCTGCCATTTGAACTAAAAAGAGCTGATGCCATAATAAACATAATAGTGGCACTTCTAGAGTAAGTGTGGAGAGCCTGGCTATACCATAATATTGCTCCTATACAGACTTGTCTGCCCTTTGCCTGTTGTTGGTCCTTCTCAGAGGCATCCAGCTGACCCATTAAGAACCAAGAAGCTGACCTATACAGAATTCTCATTTATTCCAGCAGGGAACTTCTTATGTGACAGTACTCTTGAGCTAAAATTCAAAGTTATGATAAAATGTCTAAGTAGAACACAGGAACACACACTGTAGCAACGCACCAAAATGCCATTTTCTTAAACTCTGTATGTGGCTTAATTATCCCCATCATCACCACAAGGTTGGCCCCCACTGATCTGAAACTTTCCAAAACAGCCAATTCTAGACAACGCTGGAAACAGAACACAGGCACTGATGGATCAGTGATGACCATTTCAAAAATTTGTTCTTACCTATTTACTCCTTGGCTGGTATCCTATTAAGTGTCATAGACAAGAGTAAGTCCACCTTATGCTTCCTAAAATATTTTTTGGGTTGTTGCAGAAGATGATATCCCCCTATGCAACATCCAAAGTCCTGCCAGGACTTATCATTTTGCTGCAATCCCCCCATGGTCATTCCACTGCATCTGGCTATGTTCCTATAGGTGGTGGTAGTGGTGATATTATTTATTTATTTAATACAACATCTGCTGAAACATCCAGGGGACCGTAGCAGGTCTCAGCAGAAGATGTCTCCAGTCTGCATCTGATTATAGGAACACAGTCACACAATTTTCTGATTCCCTCACTCTCTGCCAAGAATGGGAGGCCAGTGGAAAGATCTATCACAGCAAAATGGTGATTTCTGGGATTGGTGAAAGGGGCTATAGCATAGTTCCATATGTGAAACTCTTACACTACACTCAACAATGTAAAACCTCAGCCCGTTTTTCTTCTAAGCTGGCAATCTGGGGCGAAAGCAAAGCACCAAAATTGTGTACAGTGACACTTGAATTGCATGTTTGTGTATCTGCCTTATTACTGTTGCTGTGCAAATGAGAACCACTGCAAAGTTCATCTCAGAAGCTGCCAAAGCTAGAGGACCATCCACAATCAGTGGGTCCCTCAGCAGTATGATTTGGCTTGAGACAAAGCCCTTTTCCAAGAAGAATTTATAAATGACTTCATACAATTATCTCAAAGGGAGTAACTCAGTAAAGATACTTAGGCCCTTTTCGCATGGCATTTTCCATGCGAAAGGGCCCCTTGAGCGTCGTGCAAATGTGAGGAGCAGTCCACACGATGCACTCACATTTGTGTGACACTCCAGGGCCTGGAAGGCACTGAAAATGCTGTGCGGTTGCGCATTGCTCCCAGGCCCCGCGCGCACTTACCTTGCATGCAGAGCTTCGGGAGCCGGGCCAGTCGCACTTCCTGTATCAGTGCAGCCTAGGAAGGTTCCAGGCTGCACTGCGAAAGGAAGAGGCAGGGCTCTCACGCAAGCAGGAAGCTCGTGCGGAGCTGAAGAAACCTGGACGTGAGGGCCTCTCACAAGAGGCTGCTTATGCAAGCACCGTACCCGAGCGCTGAGAAAAGGTAGGATGCGGAAAAGGCCTTAGAAAGGGGGTTGTTGGAAGAGGACCTACATCAGTGTACATATGGATTAAACGAGTAAAGTGCTTCAGAGACTTCGAAGATAGATGTCTTTATTCATACAAATCTGCTTTTTAAAAGGTTACATGTATTTGATTTTTAAAGGCACAGTTCAAAAACCACTAAAAAAGAAAGCTTTGGCATGCACTCAAGGGTAAGGCATTCTGAATCTCAAAAGACTCCTGGCACAGCCTAAAGTCTTATTGCATACACCTCCTCGCCTGCTACGATTGCGTTGCCTGTTAAAATGCTATTTAATTGGGATCATTCTCTTTTCTTGTGCATCTTCAGAAGCATTCTAAGATTACAGGACACACTAAAACTATACTGCACAAAGCATTTTGGATTGCATGTCCACTAGCTGCCCCAAGACATTATCCCCCCCCCTTTTATTGCTTGGCACTCATGCATACACACATACAGATTCCCACCCTCCATAAATATACATGAAAATAGTCTGTCTTTTAAAACTGAGTGGGGGGGGGTGAGTTTCTGACCAGGAGAGATCAGAGTTCCCAGACTTAACTAATTGCTGACAGAAAAAGTCAACAGCCACTGATTTATCTTTCTGATCCTTCCCTGGTTTCATACGGGAGCTAGTATGTCTGAAGAAAGAAACAGCAGGTAAGAGGCAAAAGGTTAATAAAATAAATGTTTTTTTAAACTGTAAGCCTTTCGTCTTACACTTCCAGGAGTGTGTGTGTGTGTGTGTGTGTCTGTCTGTCTGTCTGTCTGTGAGAGAGAGAAAGAGAAAGAATGAGTCCTTTAGCGCACCACACCACTGTAGTATTGTAGTGAGAACAGGGCTGTATCTCCCTGTGATCAATAGTTTTCCCACCCAAAGCATGCCCAATGACCACCCAAAATTGGAATAAAAGCACAATTGAACTTTTGCACAGGAAATTATAGTGTGCCAGAAGCAGGAAAGAAGATCATTGACAGATTTACATGTTAGTAAAAAGAACAGTTTTTAAAACAGTCTCCCACAGGACAACAAAAGGAGAGCAATGGTGTCATGTGGGAAGCCCTAACAGAAGGCACTATTACCCTGATGCAATTGTGATTTACCTGCCTTATGCGATAACGCTCCTAGCCAAAGCAGAACCCACTTAGGAAACAAAGGGTTTGAATGAGGAAAATCAAGTATAAGTCAGGTATTAATATGAGTGGGGACTTCTTTCTGCATAAAGGGGAGAGCACGGGCCACCCAACCATCAAAGCAGAATCTCCATTCACTTCTGTGCAGGTCCTAATTAAGTGAATAAAATCTGAACAACTTGGTGCCTTCTTGTATCCTAACAATGCAAAGTAAGGGCTTTATTTATTCTTTACCTTGCCCAAGAAGAAGCCCATTCTCTCTCCATGCAAAGAAGGAGCTGACTGGTATTTAACTGTGAGATTTCTTCAAGAGCCAAATCAACCATAATGCTAATTGGTGGCACTATGCAGCCAGTTAGGGTTTTAAATGTATCAGCTGGCATCCCAGCCTAGTATTTATCATGTCGTAAGCTGGACTTATGAAACTGTCATTATTGGAATTCAGATCACAGTCATTACATCATTGCAACAATTGAAAGTTCTTCCCCAAGCCTACCATTGACATCAGGGAGCCCCCCACTGAAGGATTTCTGAGGTGCTGGAGAATGAGGCTCTAACTGATAATGTGACCAGCCCTCTCTTTGCAGTAGAGCACACAGCAGTGGCAAGGACTCCTGTGGTGTCCTCTGACTGCTGCTTGTCACATTTTGCCTCACCGCCAAGAGAGAGCTGGATGTGTCACTGGTCAGTACCCTGCTCTTCTGTGCCTCAGAAATCCTTCTGGGTAGACTACTGGATTCAAAGGTAAGTTTCTGGGGATAGCACTGGCAAAGGCAGCTACAATGATATACCTCCACTGTCATAAGTATGCCCTGATACCAAGAGAAGGCCCAATGCAGGATCTTGGTTGTTATTCTTATTAGCAGCCAGAGTGGAAGAAGGAGAAGGAAGTTTCATGAAGACTATGGTGTGGAGAGACTGGAGGTATACCCCCGTTCCCCCACCACATTCTCAATGAAATCCCTACTTCCGTGCTGCAATTCGCTCTAGAAGTGGGGGGGGAGCTCTGAATAGCGAAATAGTGACATGCTTCCCAGATATGTGCTTAATTTCATGTGTAGTTACAATCCACCATAGCCTCTTCTCTTTCAAATTTAAGGATGGATCCTAAGGTCAGGTGGAGTTCATGTTCAAATTCACACGGTAGAGCCCAATATACTTATTATTATTTTTTCCCCATGAGAAAAGTTTCTCCTTGGTAGTAAGACCCTGAGTGAGCAGGAGCTAAGAGTCTCTAATCAAATCACTTTTCAAAACAGGCACTTTTGAGTCAAGCTGCAAGAAGTGTGTAAATATAAAACCTACCATGCATTACAGAAATAAAAATGTTTTGTAGATTTTTTTTAAAAAAAGCTGCATGAAACCACTTTGTGCTCCAAAAAGGGAATTTCTTAAAACAAAGTCTATTTATACAACACATGTTTTTTATAAGGAGGCCTTTTCTTCCCCAAAAGAATGCAAAAACTTATTTCTAAACTACAACTATCCAGTGCAGCAGCCTCTATCATAGTAGAATTTCTGTATTTATGCACCATTATAGAAAGGAATATAATTAAAAAATTATCAAACATGGCACTGTACAGGAATAGATCTGGAAAAAAGTGAGATGATAATATAATGCCAGATGTTATTTTTTAAAACACACAAACAAGAAATCCCAAAATCTGCGGGGAGCTTCACTTAGTCATTTCCACCACACAGTTTGAGAAGGATTTTCCGATAGTCCCCTGAAGTGTCACCCTGGCAACAAAAAACAAAACCAAAAGTGAAGAGAAACAAAAAGTTCAGGTGTGCCAAAGGGGACAGAAGCCAGAAAAAGAACTGATCTTGCACATTACAGCAGGCAAAGAGCCTGAGGGACACAAGCATAGAGTTTGAAAGACTATGTAACTGCACAGTATACTTACAAGAATGTGATTGGGTGCCATCCTATGGTGTCCTGGAGAGTATAGAAGTATTGCTGTAGCTCTCATAGAAGCCTTTTGCAATACTCAGATCCATTCTGCATAGGGTTTGGCAGAGTTTAGACAACAAATGTTTCGGACTGCAACTCCCAGAAATTACCAACCAAGCATGGGATATCCTCCCAATAGTAACATTTCCAAGTCCTGGGTCATGTATCCAGATTCTTGAGAGTCCTAATTTCATTCCCCACCCCCCCCAGAAAGTTAAAAACATTGGCTAGCATCCTGTTAGTGAATTTGGACAGCATCTATCCCACTTACACTATCATAACCTCCCCCTTTTTTTTTTGTCACTGTAAGAGTGGAATTCCTCACTGACCTTCCAATAAATTCTCCTCAAGCCCATATTTTAAGCAATGCAGCCCCCACCCACCAGCCATGGCCTTTTCTACATTGTTGGTGAGCAGGGGATCAGTGGAGACATGCCCCTCTATTGTCCTGTAGCTGGATGTGCTGCACAGACATCATCGCAGCAATCACCAGAGACTCCCAGAGATCTCTGTGGATGTCTGCTGCAGTACATCTGGGAAGCTGGAAACATCTCTGATGGTCTCGCTGCTCTCCAACCGCATGGAAGGAGCTGCACTGCTCAGAAGTTGGGATGAAAGGAAACACCAGGAAACATGGCTATGGAGAACATGTGCCATATGTACTTTCCTGTGCAGGATTCCAGACATTATTTTCTGTTCTTCTGTTCTACCTTTATATGAGGTACCTGGGTTGTCTTTTCTTTTAAGTGAGGGAAACTGGGCCTAAAAATCCAACTACATGATCCTGTGCTGAACTGTTTTATTGGAGCATTGTTCTGAGGAGGAAGAGGAGGAGGGAATACACAGAATGCACAGCTACTGCCATCAGCTATTACTCCGTGCTTGTGTACTTCCTGTCCTTTCATTGATGAGGAAGGAGGGAACCCAGAAGCTGAAATCCTGTTGATTGCACGTTTTTTCCAGAGTCACACAGCAGTAGTGAAGGAAAACAGACAAATCTGCCAGCAGCATGGAGCTTGTTTCTCTAGGGCTTTCCTATCTTCGCAGCTGCTCCACTCATGGCCTTTCCCTCTTACTGCCACTGACTTTCTTAATGTAGGGTACCAACAGGATTCCAGTCATAAAACCTACGGGTCTGGGTCTAGGGGCTTCCTGTGGCTGACTACCAATGAACACAGTTATATAAGGTTAACCGTGTCCTCCTCACTTGGACAGTTACCCTGCCCAGCTCACTTTCTTGCCATCAGGTTGTCCAGAGCCGGTCTTCTAGAGTTGCTGGGGCTTTTGATCACAGAAAACAACAACATGAAACACCACTTCCTGTCTCCAGTTCTAGTTAATTAGCTAACATGTTGCCATTCTAAGTTGCCATACAAGGGTAGAGTACAGGATGACACAAACTGTGTACAATCTTACCGTGATATCTGTGTAGAGAGATCTGCCGTACATTCGCTTGTATTCTTGCCGTATATCCAGTAGGTCAACCTCACTGCGTGAAACCATGATCCGAATGAGAGTCCTATCTTTGGTTCCAGCTCCCTGCAAAAAAACAAATAAATGCTTTCACTGGCTAGAAATTGAATCTGTATCAGATTTAATCCTCAACCTAAATCTGTAACATTCACTCTTATTCCAAGATGCCAGCCTCAGGTCTTCATGCAAATAAATGCAGCACTAAAAGTATTTAGACACTGGCATATATAACTATAATCATTCAGCTTCTCCCAACTTGCCATTCTGGTTGTCATGGACTACAACTCCCACCATTCCAACCCAGTAAACCCCCTTTGCTTGGGGACAATGTAAGTTGCCATCCAAAACATCCAGGGGTGGCAAGTTGATTAAGATGGGGTTATAACCTTCATATATTTTTTAAAAAACTGAAAACTTGAGAGGTGACAATTTAAAAGAGGGAAAGAAAGCAGCAGAGGGAAAAGGCCCCTTATAATCTTTTTCTTGTCTACTCTCTCTGCCATTTCAAATTATCACTCCTCCAAAAAAGCACAACCACTTTATGGCATTTAAGATACAAAAGTGTGTCTAAATTCTTTGTGGAGAGGGGAACAATTTGCATGGAAAAACAGCAAAAAAGGGCCCACCTAACCTGGCCACTTTTCTGTATTTAAACACCATTTTTACTCATGGCTTTTTCATGATAAAAAGGGCATAAATCTGACCTTTTGTATATGAATTTGGATGCAACACATCGATGGGCCCTAAACATACAATCCTGTCTCAGCTCTACATTCCACTAGTGTCAAAAACTTTGTTAAAGGGCAAAGTGTTTTCAATTTATGACTATGTTAATGTAGAGAAGTCTGTGTGATTTCAAATTACTTACCTTCATGGCCTTGTGCAATCTCTCCGCAAAGAAAGCAGGTGTATTTTTTACACACTTGACTGCAAAAAGAAGTTGAGATGGCTTTATTGGCAGCTATGTATTTTCTACTGACTTTGTTCTAGGATTGTGTAGTCTGAGGCCATTTCCACACTACACTGCTATAGTGCTATTATTCAACTTTCAACATCCTGTGGAATTTTGGAGTTTGTAGCTTACTGAAGCCAAAGAGCTCTCTGGTTGAGAATTCTAAATGTCCCTGTAAAAAACTGCAAAGCCCAGGATTCCACAGGATGTTGAAAGTGGAATAACAGTACTATAACAATGTAGTGCAGAAATGGTCTAAGAAAATAACACACTAAGAGATAATATTTCCCATTTATAAAGCACTTTTTAAGTATTCACTGCCCATCACATACATTATCCTGATGTAACTCTTCCAACAACTCCAGAAATTGAGTTAGTATTTTTATCCCCATACTGCATAGGAGGAGCTGAAGCAAAGGAGAAGGTGGCCAGCTGAGAGTGGTGGGAGGAGAGTTTCTGGTGTCCTTTTCTTTCTTTGAATCAGTCTGGGAATGTACTGGTGACTGTAGAAATGTATAGTATAATATGGACCCCATGTTGGAAGAAAGGTAGGATATAAATTAAAAGTAATAAATAATTTTACTCAACATGGCTACACTGAAAAAATTTAATATAAGGGAAGAATGTGTGGGTTTTGGCTCAGAAGTGTAGAGTTCCTAATCATAACCCACATGGCAAAGATGTCAATGTTGGATGCCAGCCACCATTTTTTAGAGAATTTTAAAGAGTTTTTGAGAAGGTGATATGACACCCCATCATATATGCCTACTCCTAGATTCAGTCCTACTGTCCTCTCCAGTAAAAACAAATTTAGAAAAATCTTTACCAGGCTTCGAAAACCAGCAAAATCTTTTTGACTAGAGAAGGTAGCGCAACTTTTCCAACTTTGCACTTTCCAGATCTGTTGGAATAAAACTCTCATCACCCCAGACAGTCTGGCCAACACTAGTTAGGAAAGGTTAGGGTATTGCACATTTGATGGGCAATGACGGCCCTGTCATACAAATTCTCTTTCAATAAAAAAAGCAGTTGCACTATTTCTTTTCAGATAATTCACTAACTGCAAAATAAGTCAAAATAATTTTACAATCTGTTTATATTTGCCTAACTTACCTAGGATCTGAAGTGAAACATAAATGTAACTGAATGCATGTGCATTCAACTGTCCCCTTCCCCCTGCACACAAGTATTCCAAAATGAAGACAACAAAGAACTCTCTCAGGTGGTAAGAACACAATCATGCAATCCATAGATTTTTTTGACTGGGCATTTCACAGAGATGGAAGAAGTAAAACAAATAATTGTTAGGTTAAGGTATACTTGTTTTTGGAATAGCAATGTTTACATTAGTCATGTAGAAGAAGAACAAAACACACAGTTCACTTCAAGGGAAAGTAATGCAAGGAGATGAAATTTGCCACACACACTGCAAGCACATTGCATAAGGTTACCATACATACAATCCTGAAAGCATTAATGAAGCCAAAAAAAAAAAAAGAGCACATATTTCCAGTTAGGTTTGGCAGGCAAGGTGCAAAATTGTAAAAGCCGTTTTAGAGGACAAAGATTGGGCGTTTATATATAGCATATATGAAATGTTCAAAAGGTGTTTCATATTCTTCATCTATCATTAAAAATGATCCTGCAGGGTAGGTCACTCTTATTATTATCCCAATATTGCAGATTGAAAGCTGTGGTAGAGAGAAAGTAACTTATACAAGGCCACCCAGTGAATTCATGGCAAATTTGAGACTTGAACTGGCTCCTCCCAGTTCACAGCTCAGGTTCATCATCACAACTATACATTGGGCAAAGTGGTTTAGCCTACAGAGAAATAGGAAGGGATGGGAAGTTGCCCTGCATTAAAATCATCAGAACCAAAGAGAAGTCTGATGCATAATAATTACTCCAATATCAAGCAACTATCAATATCAAAATGCATGTGAACTTATATACAAACCAATCATCTGGTTTTCTTTTTAATATTAAGAAGAAATGAAGATTCACTTGCAGGGGAACCTCTAGGCCTTGGGCATAATTCATCCTGTGGTGGTTCTCGACCTAACCCACAAGAGGTCCAGGAATGCCCTTCGCCAAAGCTGCACTCCCACTTTACTCCTCATTGGGAAGTTGCAAACCCAGGTCAAGGAGAGTGCAGGAGAGCAAAGTTCAGCATTCTCAGCTGGGATTGTCAAGTCCATCCTTCCTGAGTGGGGAAGAGCAAAGGCCAGAGAACTGCCATACCACCTAGAATATACCTCGTCTTGTCTGATTTCAGAAGTGAAGTGAGGGGAGCCTGTTTGGTGCTTGGATAGGAGACCACTAGGGATTATCAGAGATCTCCAAGCAGCATATTGGAAAGAATCTTACTAGAGATCTACTGCTGCTAGTCAAACCTGACAAAACTGGATCAGAGGGACCAAAGGTATGATTTAATATAAGGCAGCCTGCCCACCTCCATGTTCCTAAAGGAGGTTCCCCGGCTGAAGTGCTGGGCAGAAAAGATACACACAATGCTTTGGCTGAGAAACCTAAGGATATCAGGAGACATGGCCCTGTTCCAGATGTCATCCAATCCAAGGCAGGCAGTGCACTGGGGAATCCAGGCTCTTGCTCCAACACAGCTTCCTATCTCTAACATATATCTTGTACACATATCTGTGTGACTCCACTGCTCTGTTAGGTCTTAGTTTGCCAGGAGAGGACAGAGAGGTATCTCTGTGTTCCCTACACTTTGTGCTCCCTTGGGCTTTAGACAGTTTAATCTATAACATATTTTAAGAAACTTATATTTAAAGCAAGGCACTCCAGATCAGAAGTGTATGTGTGTGTTTTCAAGGCAATAAAGGGCCAACTAAGCCACAATTAAAATTTGACTTCTGTGTTTGCCTTTAAAAGAGCTACCCACCTACTGCCAACATCCCAGATTCAAGGTCTCCAGACATCTCTCTGCTTATGCTCTGCTCAATGTCACGTTTACACATACGTTGGTATTCGCTGAAAACTGTAGAAGGAAAAAGAGTCCTAGTCACTAATTACTAATTATTAATTCAGATGAGATACTCAATCTACAGTCCGAAGTCTTCATTCTGCTGCAGTCTTGTCTATTACATTATATGTAAAGTTTAGTGATCACTTCCCTTGGAAAATGCTGGTGCATCTTGATACATTGGCAGAGACCTTTGTGTCAGGCAAGTGCCACTTTCCCAGTCACAACAATTTTGCTACAAAAGCTATGCCTTCCAAAGTTCTCCTCTGGACTATTCAAATAGTGCTCAACAATTCATGGCAAATATGAGACAGAGTTAAGTCAACAATTAACTCTGAGCTATATCTTGACCCATATTCTTATGCTCTCTAGGGTTCCCTCAACAACATTTTTAAATAATACAATTGAAAATATTAAATAGGTATGCTGCCTGGGCTTCTGAGTTGCTAATCAAGTAGCAAGGGAATATGAACCAGTAAGAGGAATTGCTAGCAAGTATAGTGTATGGTGGCGACATGCTCCATAATCTCCTACTGAAAGTGGCTATCTAAAAAAACAAAACAGTTATTGACTGGAGTTTTAAAAGCACAGAAATTCTTTCCAGATTAGCAAACCTTAAAATCTAGTTGGTGAAGTAATTCCTAAAACTACCAACTCTATTAAGGAACTTCAGATACTCTTCAAGTATCACCTTAAGCAGGCATCTGCTTCAAACCCTTCTTGTGAATTTAATATACAAACATACTTCAAAAATGAAACCATAGGAGTATTCCAGAATGTACTACCCATCAATTTATGGAATACAATCTTTTCATAGATAATTTTGAGGCATACAAAGATGTATTTTAAAACAGCATCTGCCCTAAAGCACTGACACACTTTTTTCAATTCCTTTCTTGCTATTTTTCCAACCTATAGCAGATTTATTAACAACAGCTTTGGGGGCAAATTAATTGGGAAATGTAATGGAGGGGTACAGCAGAGTTAAATGTCTGGTCTCCCAGTGCTGCTTTAAAAAGTTAAGCAATAACATGGATAGATTCAATTGAAGACTTTCAAACATGTGGGCTAGCTGGATTTGTACTGGTATTTAGCAGATCCTGAGCCCTAAAAGAGCAGTTAAGAACCACAAGCACTCTGCCACAATTATAACTGAGGATCTAAGGAGCAGAAATGTACCCATGGGGTGACAAGGAGCAAAAGAGAACACACACCATCCACCTCTTCCACATTTAGTAGTTGTGTGTAAGAAGGAACTTTAAGTGGTGAGGCTCTTTTCAGCTTTCCTGCATGACCACTGAAAAGGGTATAAGTATCCAGCCATCCTTTGTATCTAGTCAGAGTGTGCTGCAAATTTCCATTACAGCTCTGAACACAAAACAATTTGCTTTTTATTGCTTGACATATTACACACAGTAATAAACAAAGATACCTGCTCTCAGGTGAGCTTTACTTCTGGAGCAAAGAATTGCATTGAACTTGGACTCATCAGTACCAAGTCGATTCTCTCCTGCTGCATACAGGGCCTAAAAACAAAACACTACAGGTATTCCTTATTCAATTGCTCTCGCCCAGCTGCTTTCAGAATTATCTCTCTGGTTTCCAGATAAACACTTATCTTCTTCTTTCAGTGTTCATTCTTCAGCAGTCCTGATTTTCTTTCGATTTAAGACTTGTTGCCTTTAACTTTATTTACAACCCACCTTTCTCCCAAAACTGGGACTGAAAGTGGTTTATTGGCCTGCTTTGTTCACCTGACAGCCTGAACCTCTCTGTCTATTAAACACAATGAAAGGCATAATAAGAAACTGATGGCTGCTTCCAGAAATCAGCATTTGCACGCAAGATTCTCCCCGTTCCACAACATGGAGCACACAGGACACCTTTGCTTTCTGTTATTGTGCTTGTCATCAAGCAGTATGTTTTTTTCTTACCAGGGGCTGATGGTGGTGAAAAAAATGTTTATTATAATTACACCAGGACATGGGATCCCACTGAAAACAATGTTCCCATGCTTCTTAAAATTAATGCCAAGACAAAGTGGGGTCAAAAGCAAGTACTTTCAGTGGGAAGTACAGTTTTTGGGGAGAAATCTGTGACTTAAAGAAAAGAAACATGGGCTTATGCTGCCTCCTTTCGTACAACTGAAAGTAAACAACCTGAACTAAAAGCAAACAGCCTGAGCTAAAAGGAGACTAACACATATTTCAGAACCCTTTTAATCTGGCAACAGTTTATTGTAAGGATAGCTCAAAAGATGATTCAGATGAATTTTACAATGTTTTACAAAAACTAACTTCGATCCAATCTTAAATAACCACTGCTGCTGTCAATTTGAAAACAACTGCAAGAAATACTTGAAAAACTGTCTAGTCTGTGTTATCTACTGTGTAGTCATGATCTGAAAATGAGAAATCCATATCAATCTCTTCTTCTTTCAGCCAAAAGGAGCACTGGATAGATGGGGAAATATATTCAACGTACACTGTTTAAGTTAAATCAAATCATGTTTCTACTCTATAAAAATATAGACTAGAAGATAAATTGTGGAGCAGAACTGCCAAAATGAACAGAAGCTTTACATTTCATTAATAGAGTTTATAGGAACTTGGTGTTTTGTTTTTTACAATGAAGATTCTGCTCAGTGCAGCATGAACAATATAGTTGTACAAACTTTTATAAAATGTTTGAGAAATAGTAAGAAATAGACATCATAAGAATTCTCACACTAACCTGAGCATCAGTTTGGACAAGTGACATGTTCACATTGTTACTTTCATCTCTGTTTCCCTGGAAACAATATACAGCAAGAATTACATAAACACACAAACTGCAACTTTTAAAACATTGGCTGGCACCCCTGTTGGGAAGTTAGATTGTCATTAACTGACTTATGATTGTGTGAAACCAAATTGCACCATTACATAACATTTGTATTCTCAGAAACATAGCTATACCATCGGAACTACTGTGCTAGCAGAGCCAGCAATGTGGCCATTGAATAATGTGTCCTGTTGCACAACATGTCCAGAGGTGCAATGCATCCCAATGGAAAATGGGAGCTCTTGTTACACAATGGAACATCTTGGACTTTTCCTCATCTCATATTTGCCCCCCAAAATTTGTTTGGATGTGATCCTCTTTGCTCTAATATGATAAATCTGCTTATGCTAATAATAAAAACAAAAACAAGATAATAACAACCAGTTTTAACAATCTTGTATATACCTGAGAAAGTGAAATTAAAAGCCTCTGGAAGTGCCCGGATGTGTCACTTCTAATGGCTTCTTCCAGAGTTTTCTTAAATTCTGTGAAAGACAGACAGAAGAGACTGACTTTGTAAACGGTTAACTGTAAACAAATGAAGACAACACATACCTTTAGCATCACGCAAAACACTCACAATCATACCTGCTTTTAGGAATGAACTGTTTATATATGATTGATTGATTTTTATTGATTATAAAAGGAAAAAACAGAACAAAAGAAGAAAATCATAACTTGGTGATCATTAAAGTAAAAAAGAAAAATTACAACAGAAAAATGCCTACATTGTTATTTTTCTCCAAATCCATTAACGTAACATACTTATTCTACATATTATAAATCATACTGCTTGTATATTTTTTATTACATGTATCTAAATCTCATTCAAATTATATCCATTATTGTTATTTATTCTCATAATTAATATTTAGGAAAATATACTGTTACTAATCTCATTCTTATTTCTATCCTTTTCAACTTAGTTTAACCTCTTACTATTACTAGGTATTTTCTTATGACTAAACATATTATTATTAACCCTACCCGTGAACCCATCTGCAAAGCCAATTATATTTCAAGTTACTCCTCCTTCCAAAATTGTAGTTCTTCTTGTGGAGTTATGACACTTTCTTCTTTTATTAAAACCTTTTCCACAAATATCTTCCATACTGCTGCAAAATCATTCCTTTTCATTATTCCTTTTTTCCACATGTTAACTTATCATTAATCACAATTTTCCACACTTCTTTATACTGATGTATTTATCTATGTGATTCACCTTCTGCCCTTCCAAAAAAAGTGTTTACACAGAGTAGCTAGTAGACAAAAACTAACAAACAATAAAAAGTGTTTAAAAAGGAAAGATTAACCAGAAATTCAATACTATGAAAGTTACTTTTGTGAGGCTACAAGGACACACTCAGCCTGCATGGTCTTATAATGCAAATTCAGAAGTATCCCTGAGTTCTGTGGGGTTTACTCTTGATAAGTGGGTATAAGTATAGGGCCTTGGTGAAAAATGAAGCCAGTACTTTTTTAAAAATCATAACAAGTATGATCAGGAGGTAGGGTGGGGAGAGAAGGTTTTTTTTAAACACCAGGATAGACACAGAGAGAGACTTCATAGGCTAAGAGAACCATTGAGCTAAAGTACAGCTTTGGGCAATACAATATAGAAACAATTAACAATATCGTATCACCAACATTTTTTCTTTTCTTCACAGTCTCCTGCATCAAATAACTGCTTGCAAAATGCAAACTTGCACAAATTCCACCTCTGGCGATCACCCAGAATATTGTAGGATACAACAAACGTTTCCACACAACAAGCTACCAAGCTCTAGTCTGAAAGAAAACAGCTGATCCATTCAGCTAACTTACATCGACAACCAAAAACCAATTCCTCATCCAAATGTGGCTGCTTAATATGGCTCCATTTTCAAACAATGGTTTGTTCATTAAGAATTAGAACACTATAAGCTGTGGCAAACTAACCTGTTTTGTATGCCTTACTGATTTCCCGAATGTGTTCATTGCTGCGGGATGCCAGAATTTCTATCAGGCAAGCTTCATCTGTGCCAGCACCCTAAGAAAGAGAAAAAAAACTCATCTCTCCACTGACCTTTTTCTAAGACTAGGAGAATACATGAACTGACTTGACTGCCATTTTAAGACTTCACATGGGCTGAAATCAGGGTCAGCCCTACCACTGGCTGGTCACCCCCTGCTCTGGGTTGGTGAACCTACTCTGTGATTTAGGCTAAACTTTAAATGAACTATCCAGGAGACTAAACCTATCTGGGGAATAGGTTCAGTACACTGGATAGTTTCTTTGAAGTCTGGACTAAAATCCACAATAGATTTATCATCCCACTGACAAGAAAGCCCCAGCCATTGCTCACTGGTGCTGAAGACCCAGATCTGGCTAATTTTTCTAGGCAGATTTGGTAGGCAATCCTGCCTCTCACTTTGGTTGAAAGCACTGTTAACAGGAATGCAATATTAAGTCAAACCAGCACTTTTGAAAAGTTTTTTTTAATCTAAAGAGTGCCCAAATTAACCACTCAGTAAATTTTAAATACTGTTTGTAAAATAAGCACTTAATAAAAACTACAAATGGCAATCACTGCCCTAGATGAGACATTCCCTTACCTGTGAGTGAAAAGAAAATGGCTCTTTTCTAAAATAATACCTGCTGTGACATAGGGGCACAAACAAGTAGACTTGTTTCCCTAGAACTACTGTATTTTCCTAGATACATATTTGAGTAAGGAATCTAGAACATATATAATTAAATTAAGATTTCTTTCATTAGGTAAAAGCCTCAGTTCTTACCACCACGACGCTGTGCCCCAGAACAACTGCATGTTCCATTTAGAAGGGCAGCAACCTTCTGAACTTTCTATGAGCTGGTGAAATGCTGCATCTATTAGCTGATCTACACTGAGGGATTTCATCCTCTGTCAACCATCTTGACCATGTGGATAAATCACCTAAACATTCTTTGAAATAGACCATTCTCATTACCAATAAACAGAATAGACAGACTGCATAGGACAAGTCGGTCCCCACAGGGGTTGCCAAAGACGAGCATGAGTGGAACACTGAGGAAAAGCCAGACTGCAAGAAATACAGGAAATGAGCTCCCACTTTCTGAAATTAGAGGAGGCGTGAGTAAAATGTGGACTGCAGACTGTATGTAGCACAAGGAGGTTTTTTTCACCCCTGTTGCTCCTTACTTCTAAGAACGTTTTTCTTGAAAAAAATGGCCATAAAAATGGTCATTAGAACCCCTCCGCCCCCACAAAACCTCACAGGCAGATGCATTACTTCAGGTCACTGTGTTTTAGGCTCCCATCCCCCACAAACAGGAAAAGATCATCTGCTCTGCTTTTGAAAAAAGCCCCCATGGCCTAAAACAGGTCTGGTGGAGGAAAGGGGCCAAATTGGTCAACTGTTGCTCTCCCTAAGATTTGGGTGAATGCTTTTGTTACACTCCCATAAATTGTTAAGCCAATTTTAAGGGGTGTGTTTGAAAATGGAGGGGAGTGCAGCTCTCTGAAATTCTGGAGAGACAGATGTAGCCCCTCTGTTCCTGCAAACTGTCTATCCCTGAGTTATAACAATCTGTAAATACTATTCTTTCCCCAAGACATGATTTAAAAAAACAAGAAAGTTGTTGTTTACATGCAATGTATCATCTGTGTACATCAGGGGTTAGCAGAGACTAAGAAGAACCTAGACTAGTTTCCCCCTCCAGATGTGCTGGACTATAAATCCAACAGTGCCTAGCCAATACTTCAATGACCATGCTGTCTGGGTGTGAAAGGGAATTGCAGTCCACCACTTCTAGAGACCAATAGGGAAGATGACAAGAGCAAAGATGACGAGGTATGAAAAATGGGCAAACACAAGCAAAAGCATATATCTTCAGATGATGAAGATTAGGAATTAAAGCCAGGGGTCTCCTTCTAAAGGTAAATTTAGAGGGCTAGTCAGAAGGAGGAAAATATGAGGGAACAAGAATTCAAGAATGCAAAACTTTGCCACAGTCACAGCTTTAATTTAAAAAAATACAAACCTTGATGGCATCTTTTATTTCATGAACATCAAATTGGATAGGTGTCTTCATCATTGCCAAGATTGTCTTCTCAAAGTTGCCTGACAGCTCAGATTTCAAGTCCTTGATCAAATCCTGTTTTATTTTAGATAAAACAAGAACATGTTGGGGTTGTATAATGAGTTTCAATAGTTTTCAATTCTGAAAAATGAGCCTAGAATTCACAGAGCTTTGTGCCAGATTTTCCTCTTAAAGAGGCATGAATGGTCTGAGGCTGCCAGCAAACATACCTGGAAGTAAATCTGACTGAATTTAATCACACTTACTTCTGAGGAGCCAGGTCTATTTTTCTTAGCTGGCAGCATCACACAATTAAATTCATTAAAAATTATCTTTATTTTTTATATAGATTACCACCAGTGTCCACAGGATTTTTTAGAGTAACACAAAATTATCATTATGAAAATGGACACCCTTCTCTTCTGTCCATTGGGCACTCAGAGCAGCTTCACAGCATAAATGACAGAATAACATACATATATCAGGGATGATATATATGGTATGATATATATGGGGTAAGTTCAGGGTCTCAACATTCCATATATATATATATATATATATACATACATACACATACATACACACATACACATACACACACACACACACACACATACAAAGAAAGAAAGAAAGAAAGAAAGAAAGAAAGAAAGAAAGAAAGAAAGAAAGAAAGAAAAAGAAGCAAGCCCTCCCAACCTATTGTGGATACAGACAATAATTTTGCCATGTCTCTTTCCTTTTTTCCCTTTTTTCAGAATTTCATGTTCTTGTTCATTCAAGACATTTCTGGCTTATGGTGACCCTAAGGTCCACATGTTATGAGGTTTTCTTGGCAAGATATGTTCAGAGGGGGTTAGCCTTTGTCTTCCTCTGAGGCTGAGAAAATGTGACTTGACCATTATCCAGTGGGTTTTCATGGCTAAGTGGAGATTTGAATCCTGGTGTCCAGAGTCATAGTCCAAAATTCAGACCACTACACAACACACATGACAGAACTAGCTTCCCATATTCCTGTGTAATGCCACTTTTCTTCCTTTCTTCCAATCTCTGCTTTAAGATAATCTTTTCCATGACTGAGCTCCCTAATTCTCATCCCATGCTGTGACTCTGCCTCTTACTAAGCCTCAGCACTCTTTCATGGACTGCACCATCTCCACTTCCTTCCCATTCTTTTATGGCTTTTCCTGAATAGAATTTTAGATTGCAAACTCCTTGCCACAAGGCCCTGTCTTCATGCACTGTGAAGCATTGTGCACACTGATATGGCTATATCATAACGTCATCATGCATAATCTATGCCATTATTTCATATTTTATCAGAGTAGGGGAAGACACTTGCCTTTCCATAAGCTGTTTTGAATGAGAGCATTATTTGCTGCCTCTGCTTATTTGAACGACTTCCAAGACAGTCTATGATTGCTTGCTCATCAGTTCCTGCAAATACAGAGAAGGACATTAAGCAAATGACGCAGAGTGCTTCCAGATGGATGTATCCTTGTACTGTCTATCAAAATGCATTGTGCAACTATTTTGCCTCCATTTCTTTGATAAATTTTCTGTTGAAAGAAAAAAGCGGGAAGTATCAGTAGGAAAAAATGGGAATGTTAACAAGCAGAAAACATTGTCTGGACCCTCCTCAAAATTCCATGAAGGCACTAAGGTATACCTCAGTTAATGAAGTAGATGTGTTCCTGCAAGCTATTTTTTTAATTAAAAAAATGGTACAAGAGGCAGAAATGACATGGAAAAAATGGACATAAGCTCATAAGCACAAAACAAACAAACAAACCAAAACAGTTCAACATGTTTCAGCAAACATTTCATTCAAAACTAACATACGCACACATGAAATAAAATAAGCAGATCAGGTAAGTCTTACCTAAGTAAAGAAATACATTTTGAATGTTCTAGAGCAGGCTCTCCAAATGGTGTGCCACGACACATCACTGTGTCACCTGAAGTGTGTAGGTGCGTCACCTACAATCTTGGAAATGTATATTATTATTTATAAATCATATATTTTTAAAAATACATGAAATGTTTTTGTTAGATATGTTGTGTTCCCATACATTTTGTTATAACAATTTATGTATGTGTCCATATCTCTTATAACGGGGTTAATTTAACCTCTGGTTTGCTAGTAAAGCTGAATTACTGTGTCATGAAATGATGCATGTCTAAAAAGTGTATCACCAACAAGAAAAGTTTGGAAAGCTCTGTTCCAGAGACTATATAAAGGGTTTTTCCAAAACCTCCAAGGATGCCTTTCTCCTTTGCCAGCCTACATTTCTGATTTCCCTTTTGGTGGCCAAACATACAGATCTATGTTTGTTTGTTTGTTTAACACATGTTTGGCAGAGTGAGGGGTTGTTGGTGTGGCAGCCTTATCTGCTATCCCCCTTTCTCCCTGTTTTACCACATACACATCTTCAGTAAAGTATTCTGGGGGCAGCTGCTGTTCATCTTGCCTGTTCTAGGCAGGCACACATGGCTACAGTAGCCTCAGCTTAGAGTAAAATTTCACTCATTCCCAACTAAATCTTTGCCTCTTGCATTGTTTACTGCAGACACACTACTGAAATTCAGTTATACAGCTATTACAGTATTTTTCTGTTTTAACCAGCAGAAGCTAATGCAAAGTCTGTTACTGAAACAAACAAGAAGTAAACTCATTCATCATATCTTTAAATCACTATTGTACTGCATTGCTTCCAATGCAGCACCCATCAACAATACATTAAGTTGTTGTGGGTTTTCTGGGTTTTGAGGCCACGTTCTATTAGTATTTTCTCCTGACATTTCACCTGCATCTGTGGCTGGCATCTTCAGATATGATATCCTCCGAAGATGCCAGCCACAGATGCAGGCAAAACATCAGGAGAAAATACTAATAGAACATGGCCTCAAAACCTGGAAAACCCACAACTACCTATGGATTCCGGCCATGAAGCCTTTAACTTTACATCAATACATTAAGTGCTTATCATCCCATGCAACAGTCAACTGCTAATCTTATTATACTGTTCTTCTGGTAGTTTAAGGTTCTGACAACACTGAAGATCTAAGTTGGTATGATACCACCAAATATTCAAGGATGTTCCAATTGCTTCTATGTTTTCCACCTCCACAACGCAAAAGGAAATTGCCCATCTGGCTGGTTTAAAGCTAAACACAAGTTTTGTTAATACTGAAGGATAATAAGTTGGAAGCATAAAATCTGGTTGTTAAAGGGAAAGAAAAAATGTAAAAGAATGGGAAAATGTATTTATAAGTAGAGAATATTGAAAATAAAAATGAAAACAAGTTTTGTATCTTTACAACCTTGACAGAAAAGAAATAAATTAAGTGTCATGCCATGAACCCCTGGAAACCTGAAGAGGGTGGAAAAACTGAACATTGCAACAAGAACAGCAACATTTCATAAAGTTCCTATGGATAAATTCTGTTAAAAAGAAAGGCTGGATGTGATGTAAGTGAACCGACATCTTAGTACAAAACTAAAACCATCTATGTGTGTTCAAGAACCACTCACCAAATCCTTTCATGGCCTTCCTCAATACTTCAGCATCCCTCAGGGGATCAAATGATGAAGCATCACGAATTGTGCCTCGATTTCCAGACTATATTGCCCCAAGAAAATAAGAGATATCAACTAAACTTGACAAACCTGACATAACCAAGCTATCTTTCATAGTCAAATTTACAAAATATAATGGAACAAAGTTTCAGATTTGAAGTAGCTTGCGCTTGTAAATCACATTACTTGCTCATTCAGAAGTCTGACAAACTGAGCATGAAAAGGATTTGGTCATTGAGGCAGAAGAGCTTCATATTTTTCCATAAAGTTTTGTTATGTCTAAAATTATGTTAAAAGCATGAGATTTCTACATAACAGTATTTTTTCTTTAAGCCAAAGAACATCTTACAACTAGGGGCAGAACTAGATGGTCAGCAGTAAAAGGGGCTGACAACCTCAGCCATCAACAGAAAATTGCAAAACAGCAGAAGGCAGATTCAACTTGCTGATGACAAGTAGCAAATAAGGGAAAAACTCCTCTTAAACCTTCTGCCTTTCCACTTTTTCTTGCATCTCCTCTACATTCATCCTTTTCCTACCACTCAACATGGCAAATATGTATCCAGGAACCCTCTCTAAAGGAACAGCTGGACAGTGGTATGTGTATGGCTCAGGGAGTATTGTCTGGCAACTGTTATGTTATGTATCCTCTCACACCTACTGCTTGTCTTCTGCAGACAGAGCCCTTTCTCTTCATCTACATTTTGCCTCAGGCTTTTCTTTTAACTGAAAGAAGGAAGAAACATAAGCAAGCATTCTCTTACTGCTCCAGGAGTAACCGTGGGCATTGCAGGTCCTGGAAACGACGGCATAGAAGGATTAACAGCTGGGCCAGGAGGATAATTTGGCATGGGCTGCTGCCCAGGATATGGCACTGGCTGGGGCTGCTGTCCTGGAGGTGGCATGGGGCTGCCTGGATATGATGGGTAAGATGGCATTCCTGATGGTGGATTTCCTCCAGGAGGTGGTGGGTAAACTCCATAAGAGGATTGCTGTCCTTGTGGTGGCTGCCCAAATCCTCCTGGAGGGACAGGGGGATAGCCCCCAGGGGCTGGAGGGTATAAACCCTGCTGAGGCACATTTGCACCACCAAATGTCCCTGACATATTGGAAGCCTGCAATGAGAAACAGACAGCCAATCAATTAAATGTACACAATAAACAAACAGGTAAGTCTCAGTCATTTTCATAATAGACCTATAACACAAGTTGGTATTATCTGATGTTGCAAAGCAGGAAGATGTAGTCCAGAGATCTTAACTTGAATCTGTTACTAATGTGAGCTGAATTAAAAAAAAAAAAAATAATAAAAGCTCCACATGTCCTGAGTGGTATTAAAAAGTTCCTTTACAAAGTCTAATAATGTAAGCTTTATACACACATTCTTAAGTCATGCAGACTCTACAGGTGAAGAAGAAGAGCAGGGATGAACACACCAGCTTATGTTGAGAGTGAACATCTGCAGTGGGCAGCCTTATGTCTCAGTGAAGATACCCTGCATGATGCAGAGCCCTGGAAAATCCAGACTCCATATCACACAGAAAGCTTCCATGGATGCAAAAGGTCCTCTGTATCAGAATTAATCATGGCAATAGATGAGAGGGAGCTTCTCACTGGTCCTTTTCCTCACACGTAGATTAATTTTCAAAAGGTTAGTAGTATTACTCTTTTCCAGCATAACCAGTGTCTTTAAGACTAACAGTTGCACTTTAGCATGATCTTTGTGAATTGTAATCTATTTCAGTTTCAGAATGTTTGCAAGGAGTGTTAAACACAGAAGCATCAGGATTTTCTGAAAACATGAAGACATACTATAGCATTTTACATTCTGTATATCATTTGCCTATTTGAATGAACATGCAAATAGATGAAAATACTTTGCACATGCAAAACAGGATTCTTCAATAATATGGAGGCTTCACTGGCATAAAACAGGATTTGATGTTCTAAAACATTTGCTCACCCGAGGTATGTGTATACACAAATACTTCAATTGTCATGTTAAACAGAACTGGGGATACCTTGTCACATAACTATATGTCAAATGACTATTCATCTCTCAAAAAACACAGTATGCTGTACTCTAGAAATGCAGCATAAAACAACTTCCACTTTACATTATCAAACACAAAATTAATGGCGACAAGGTCTCTATTTATAGTTATAACAGTTGGCAAATACTGTCAGAACTCTTGTCATCCCCTGACAACCTGTGTTTGGTTGCTATGAATAACAGTTCTAATTATCCTTTCTAATCAAACCATCTGAGCTTCCTTACTAAAAGTGTTTATTAAAACTGTGCTGTTCTTCCTCAGGGAAATTTTTGGGTTTTGCTGATATGGTCAACACTCACTGCCAGCAACCTGGTGATTCCCACACAAGTCTCTTGTGAGACACTGGTGTGACAACACCCCATTTACAATAATCAAGATGTACATACGTGTAGGTGTTTGGAATCTTAGGAATGTCTCTGTTTTGTTTTACGTAGCAGAGAGAAATTTTTTTAAAAGGCAACCTACTCCTACATAAAAACTTATTTGTGTATTCTGTTAGTCTTCGAACAAATCAGTAGGGAAGGCAGGAAAAACCTCTGGAGAAAATCGAAAGGTAAAAAAAGAAGATGGGTGGGTAAACTAGACAAAAATGAGACGAAAAGAAAAGAAAAGGGGAAGGAAAAATATTTAATTTTGTATTTCTTTTGGTGTAAGCCTCTTTGGGGCCATCCCCTAAAAAGCAAGGGTGAGCAAGTAACTAGGGTACGGGAAACAATAGCTGTCCCCACAGAGCACTGGGTTGCTGCACCCACTGTATTTCATTCTATTTGGGGTCCTTTTGCAACTCTTTGTCCTCTTGGAGGCCCAACCTGAAGCACCACCGGCCAATAATGGTCACTTTTTTAAGTTCCCAATTTGGGGTCAGGCTATAGGATATCCTGGAAGGCACAAAAAAAGCCTTGAGGCTGTAGCCCACAAGCTATGCTTTAATCTAAATATATTATTAATACACTTAATAGTAATGAGGGGAGGACACAGGCATCAGAATTTTATAACTAACAGCAGTGGAAACAGTAAGATCCATCTAGTTTAAACTGCAATTACTTACCATGCGTGCCATATAATCAGGATTAAACTGACCAGCAAAGTTTCCAATATTTTCTAGTCCAATTGGAGGAGGATTTGCAGGAGGATAGCTAGGGGGACCCCAGGGGTTACTGCCTGGAATTAAAACAAAAACAAAACAGTTACCATAGATCAAATCACTGGATGCTTATCTGTTACTGCATGGTTTTCTTCTGCTGCATTCTAATGGCCACTGCCCACACTGGCTAGGAGATTCTGGAAGCTACAGTGAAAAAGCTCTGTTTTTAATTTTAATGGTTAAAATTCTTTTTTACAGGCAAAAGCAGTTTTTCTGACAGCTTTGGGTCTGTAGCCCTGTTCATTTCTCCATCCCCAGCTGCCTCACTTCCATCCCCAGCAGAGACTCCCCATCAAAGACACCCTCTTGAAGCAAAAGACACTTTGACATAAACAGGATGTTCACTGACAGCTATTCTAAAATCATTCCAATATTTCAAAAGCCAATGAACAGCCATCAAACAGCATGTCATCTCATCTGTTTGTGCTATATGCAAACGATATGGGTACAAGGCATATGAGAAAAGGAAACCATCTTTTCTCTCTCTGTTGTTTTATCCAATAGAAGGCAGCAGAGGATAATAGCAGGAAAACCAAAATAAAAAAGAATCCCCAGGATTCTATGACTACCATACCCATTTAAGCTATATTAATATTTGTAGGGTATATTTCATACAATTTCTAAGTCAGGAAACCATAACAGAGATTACAGTTTCAAAAAGTCAGCTACAGTCAGCTACAGTCAGCCCTTTACATTTGCGGGTTTGACTTTCACAGATTTGATTATTAGTAAGTTTCTTCAACCCTTGTCCCCCTCACACATCAGGCACATCTTTTACAAGGGAATCTTGCCTCTCAGTGGCTCCAGTCAGGCAGCATGGCCCTTTAGAAACCCACCTCTGCCTCTCCTTCTTTTCTGCCAGCCACTATCTGACCAGCTAAGGATGGCTCACAGCCTGATTTCTCAGCACCATAAACCCTCTCCCAATGCTTCCCCACACCTAAGGAAGGAGATGGGCAAGAGAGGAATATAGGGCTGCCATGCTGACCCATCCCCTTTCTCTCTCCTTTCCCTGACCTGGTTTGGACCCTGGGTGCCCATTCTCCCCACCACACCTCAGTCTCCTTCTCGCAGGCAGGCAGGCAGGCAGGCAGGCAGGCAGGCAGACAGACAGACAGACAGACAGACACACACACACACACACACACACACACACACACACACACATTCTAATATTTGTGATTTTTTCACTTTCATGAGGGTCCTGTGCCCCTAACTCTAGCAAAGGTGGAGGGCCGACTGTCCATCAGGATAGAGTTTTTGGCAAAGACTTCTGGGTGAGATCATGGCAGGCTGGCATCCCATCAATGAGCTCCATGAAAGGGAAAGCTATAGAAGCAAAGTTCATCAGCTCAGAGACAACATCTGGCTGGTAGTTCTCTCCCTGGAGAAAGGGACAGCACAGAGATTGCCCACAAGGTTCCAAGAACTTTGCAAGCTTTCAGGGACCACAGAAGTTGAATGTGAGTGAAATGGAAGGACTGCAGGAAAATTCCATCAAACTCATGTTGCTGTATGTGAGCCTATAAAAGTCACTACATCTGGAGTATCTCACTTTCTTAATTATTCTTTTCTAAAATCTGTAATTCTTTGAATTAAAACCAAAAGAAATCTTTGATTCAGTGGTGACATCTTCACCTCGGTGAGTTTCCTGCTCTCTGTACTAATGTGAGTCACTATTTTTAAGACTTTTAAGATCTCATTTTGAAAGCAGAAAGTTTAACAAGAGTGTGAACTTTAAAAAGGTTTCTTAAGTGGGCAAAGGGTATAGTAATATTAAAAGTTGGAAAGGTACATTTTAAAGGTGAAAGATTGATTGTTTTTACAAGTGTTCTCAAAGCAAAAACAGCCTAAGGAAAGAGATCAGCTTGTTGTAGGAAAGTAGATTTGTCTTATCTAGGAAAGGTATCCCATTGAAAGCAGCCAGATTAACAAGAGAAACTAAATAGCCAGTGTGATGTAGTCTTGAGGAGTGACTATCTTGACTGGCAGAGATACCAGTCTGTGAGGAGAAAAAGCAGGCCACTGCAGCACTGTAAGAGAGAAGTCACTGGAGATAAAAGTGTTAATCCTGTATATGCCATGTTTTTGCTTAACAGAAGAATGACAGTGATTCAGCCTCTAGAAAATGGATGTGATCTAGTTATTTGGCAGGAGATTCAAGAGGAATTCGAACTGATGAAAAATGATCTTAAGAGCTTCAGACTAGTGATAGATACAAGATGTGATGAAAATCAAAGAATTAGATGAAGAGGAGATATTGGAGTATGGAGAAAAAAAATATGGGTCATGATGTACAGCCAGACCAAGATGATTTTGGAGAGATAGACATGATTCTGGAGGAACCAGAGAAGATTAATGGATATATTGCAAAAAATAGAGAAAGGAATAACATCGGAGACATGGAAAAGGAGAAGAAAAGCTGAAAAACATTTAAGATGTTGGAAGGAGGAATGCTAAGATCTACAGTAAAGACATCACAGAGAACAGTATCACTGAGGAGTAGTTCTGGAAAAAAACAGATAGTATTTGGTTTTCAGCCAAACAGTTGGAAGGAGAGAAAGAAGAGGACAAAGAAAACAAGATCAATAGGAAGATTTTTTTTTTTTTAATGGAAGCATGTTTCCTCCCCAGATCTTATGGAATTTGATGATCAATGCTCAGTTTAGGCAATCGCGGAGGTTTGGCCAAAAAAAAAAAGGTGAACATTGAAATATGAATGGATAAAGAAATAATGATTGAGTTTGTTGTACTGTAAAGGCTATTGTGTTTGATGTTCAATGCTGTTTTAATGTAACGGAAGTTGTTATAAAATAAAGCTTTTCTTTAGGGTTTCTGAAATTTAAGAACTTATTTAATATGGTATTAAGGCTGATCTATATGTGGGCTGGAAGGTTAGATAATTACAAAGGACATTATCATCGGAGACGAGTGTTTTTCCAAAATGGCTACGGAAAATTCAAAGGGAAAAAAAAAATTACAGTGAGATTCAGTTTGTTTCTTTGGGAGACACAGCTGGAAAAGAGTTAGAGGGAGAGAGAAACAGTTGGAAAAGAAATGGAAAAACTGTTTTAATGAAAATGAAAGGAATTCACATTTGATATTTTGCTCTATGCACCAAACAAGTACAGTGAACATCATAATAACATCATTTTAAAAAGGAAATGTTATTGTGCATGACATTCCAAATAGTTTGTATTTAGAAAGCTACAAATCTGCACAATTTCGAGGGCGTCATACAGTTCTAAGTCCCAAGTCCTATTATTCTGTAGATTTGAAAAAATGCCACGAAAATTATCTATGCTAGCAAATTTGCCTAAGCGAGGAGCAAAACAAAGAAGATAGTGGAATGTACTAGATGTTGAGGTCCATCTGTATTTTTTTTCCTATACGCAGGATTATTTATAAAGCTGTGTCAAGCCACTGTTCTAACACCATTCTATGTACTCTGAATGACTGCTACACTCCCAAGATGTCTGACAGCGATCTCCCTCCTAGTGTTGCTACACAAGATCCTTTTAATCCTCAATGCGGGGAAATGAATCTCTGATCTTCTGTACCCATATTCATTTGATTTGGATTTTCTTATTAGTCCAGTTTCTCCCATTCTATCTAGTCTGATCCACCAACCTAAATAAAAATAATAAACTTACCTGGGGCAGCAGGAGGATACCCACCGGCAGGGGGATACCCACCTGCAGGGGGATACCCTGGATAACTCATTCTGTAAACCTGAAACAAACAAACAAAAATTTTATTCATATACTGCAGCTTGTTAACAACACACACTGAACTAAAAGTAAACAGCAGCTTTTATGGTTTCCCTCTTCAGACTGCAAAATTAGTACACTCTCATTTCAACATATTTTATATACATATCTAGTCATGAACAAAATGTTTTTTGTGTACAATTTACATCTTTTCAAAAGCAGCACTATATATCATCCTTACTGCAAGGTAAAGGTGTTTGGAGTGAGATACAAATTTGCTAAAACCCAGGTGTACTGTCTGCTCTCTTAGGAATATACCCAGATTGTATTTCTGAACTACATCTCCCCAAATCCCCTACCAAGCATGACCAGTGGTCATACTGGCTGAGAGATTCTAAGAGCCATTATCCAAAAAAGTAATTTTCTCAACCCTGAATACATATCTTTCAAAGCTGCTTTACATATTACACAGCCCTGAATGCATATTGATCATCCTGTTTACACAGCAAGGAGCTGCACCCACTTTTGTATTTGGAACAATGCACACAGGATGAGATAGACATGCTTACTGCACACACGTTATATTTTTACCTGCACATATAAAATGGCTTCCAATGCACATGTCAAAAAGTTGGTACGTGATGCTGGACTAGCTTTGAGTTATTTCTTCAGCTTCTCCCAGAGTTAGTAAGAAATTCTGCATGCAATTTCTTCCCTTTCCCCAGGAAAAAGTAAGTAATTTCTGTGTTTGACCATTTTTATGACTTCTACATTTCAAAAAGCAGGATTTCAAAAGGCAAGTAACAAGAAGTCACATATACTACATTTTTGGAAGGACAGACACTACCTACTAGAAATACATCCTACAAATCAGCCCAGTCTTAAAAAGAGGGAGCCTAACCCAGTTGTGGCACACCTACCACATGTGTTCTATTAATAACATGAAATCCAAGAAAGCAAGTTTTTCATGCTATCCTTAGGTCCCACTAAAACTGTAACACCTTTTAAGGTTACAACTCAACAACCACAATGCACTTATTCATTCCCACCAGCCACTGAATGCCAGTCTGGGAAGAGGTAATGAGCAGCACAAAAGAAGAACTGTGCTGGGAACCAGTGGGCAGAAATGTTTGTTGATTTAGCTACCTACCTGAGCTTGGAATTTGTTTTGCTAGCAGTCTGAACCAAATCAGTTTGCTATGTCAACCTTCAAAACCTCTCCTGGCTCTAGGAGCTATATTAATACTGAGGGGGAGCATATGTCACTTATTCAAGACAGTGGTAATCAGAAATCACACATGAGAAACGTTGAAGGAGGAATAAACCAGCAGGATGGTTAAGCTGTTACAGTTTTGCCAGACAAGTGAAGAGGAGGGCTTGGACAAAAGAACTTTCTTTAAGAGACACAGAAAAGAACAGTGGGGCTCAAATGGCCGTAACTTTATTGTTTAAAATTGTTTGAGCCATGGTGTGGCATTGGTACGGATCTAAGCACCAGAAGACCCACCTGCCATCTGATGGCACCCATCACTGTAGGGGAAGACCCACAGAATGGCAGTAACCATGACCCACATGGGTTGAAGTCATTGTGTGATTCCCACTGCCAACTATGGTGAGCCAGTGATGACAAGTCCCTGACCTGAGCACCAGAGCCCCAAGTTCTCTCCAAGGTAACTTTGAAAGCAATGAAGTGGGCACAGAGGCTTTGATTTCCCCCTGAGATGTACCCAGTAGATTCCCATTGCTGCATTGACTAAGATTCTTAGTAGTTTCACAGCACAACTATGTGCTTCCTTGCTACCACTGTTTGCACTGCTGCTGTTATGCTCTGAGCCCACAGGAGCTGCCACACTATAGCCTTTCTGCGCTTCTGAGCACTCCTTAGGAAATGAAACTGGCGGCGGCGGCGGCGGTGGTGGTTGTGTGCCTACAAGTTCTTTTCAACTTATGGTGACTCTAAGGCAAACCTATCATGGGGTTTTCTGGGGGCTGAGAGTATGTGACATGCTCAAGGTCACCCAGTGGGTTTCCTTGACCAAGCAAGGAATCAAACCCTGACCTCCAGCATCACACTCCAATGCTCAAACTATTACATTGTGCTGGCTCTCAGCACTCACAATATTGTTATACTATCCAACAATACAGTTCCCCAAACCAAAAGGATAGTGAGATAGTGTCTGTTCACAAGTAAGTTTCCTTCAGCAAAAGCCTTTTTTAAAGCTCCAACAGAAGCTCCTGTATGCAGCTTACAACCTTTTACTAGCTTTGTTTCCCACTAGCCTAAGGCATTTGGGAAGAGTGGTGAAGATCCTTTGAATAAATTCTCCTTAGACAGCACATTGCTCACCAGAAAAACAATGATTTTGCTATTTTAATAAAAAGAAATCAGAGAATAAACTGCAGAAGAAAATAAAGTCTTCTCCCCTCTCCTTCCCTGATATGTGAATTCTTCCCCCTCTTGCTATGGTTTTCTTTTAACCAATGTGCATGCTTACCTTTGTAATATGTGTGCACTAGCCATATCCAACCATAGGGCACAGACCCAAGGAATCAAGCTAATGAATGAACATGCCACACACCTCTCTTCCCAGATCCAGAACAGACCTGTTTTTCACTTATAGCAAGCAAGAACCCACACAAGGAAGGAGGAGGACTGGTAAAGCAAAGACAGCTCACACTTGTACACACCAGCTGTGAGCCTCTGGGTTCACTCCTGCCACCGCTTCCCTACACTGAAAAAGGGAAGAAGGAGGAACAAAGTACTTTCAGTGAGCACTTGCAGAAGGTGATTCCCAAATGAACTGGCTCCCAGAAACACAGCCTGAGAGCCAGAAAGGAAACACAGAGATTCAAACAATACCACAATAAAATCTAATTCATTAAGATTGTAGTTTGAAGACCCCAAACCCTAAATCAATGTACATTACTACTGAGGAGATGTTTAATGCTCTAAGTTAAGAGTTGAGTTAAATGGTAAATTATTAATTTGGAAAAGAATTCTAGAAAAAGAAGGCATGTGTTACTGTGCCCTGAGAAGAATAATTTCGTGCTTGGTCTTTTAAACTATTGTTGTTGTTTGTACTTCAAGTTCCCTCCCTTAACCTAGCAGTTTCTATATAACTTGTCCCATAGACCAGTTGCTCGTTGGGTGTGATGGGATTTTTAGTTCAACACAACTGTTACCTGTCAGATTGTGTAAGTCTATCCTAAAACATGGTATTTAATAATGCTGTCAATTATGTTTGTTAGTAATCAGAATCCTTCTTCGCCCGCCACCCCACCTCATCATCCCTGACAACAATTTCTGTCCTCCATGGATTGCATGTTTGAATTAGAGAAAGCTAAATGGAATTAAAATCCAAATCCAGTGCCAACTTCAGTAGATCCAATGAAATGAATGGGATTTGGTAAAACAACACCAATATCTCATTGTTTCAACATGCCTATTCTAGCTAGAACTAGCAATTGCCATTTAGTCTTTTATTTTTATTCCAGTTAGAGGATAATAATACCCAAAAGGCACCAGATCCTGTCTGATCTTGAAAGCTAAGCACAGTCAGCTCTGCTTAGTATTTGGATGGGAGACCTGCCAACGAATATCAGATGCTGTAGATTGTTGCTGTAGTTGTTGCTATATTTCATAGGAAAGGGCTGGCAAAACCACCTCTGATTATTCCTTGCCTAAGAAAACCCCATGAAATTCACTGGGGTCGCCATAAGTTGATAAGCAACATGAAAGCACACACACCCATGGTGTTCCCTGCCGTGCTAATTTTCTACATGCGATGAAGATCTATTTCTCGTGGGGAATCATGACAACGTGTTAATCTCCACAGCACTGACATGATGGTAACCCAAGGAAATCATCATCACTTGGCTATTCCATGAATGAACTAGACTGATAGCTTCTATTTACCATGCAATGTGAGATATGTCTTCAAAGAACATTTTGGCAAACATGCCTTTAAAAAAAAGAAACCACTTTCCCCCAAATTTGGGCAAAGTAGCCTTTGATGAAGATGGGCCTGGACTACTTCATCTGCTCTGAACTAGTAGCAAGGAGGAAGGCAGAGTTCAGAGAAAGAAAAGTAGTCTCAACACTTTCATAGCTTTTTCACATGAAGAAGTAGTTAATAATAATTAATATATAACTAATTTTGAAAAAATTCAGAACTTGAATTATTCTGATAAAACTGTACCTACTTTTGCTTAGACTTGGGTATGGAAACCATAAAGCATTATAAATGCATCTCATATATATCTTAACTTGGAAACAGCAATTGCTACTACAAAAAATAGGTATCGCCCTCAAGTAAAATGGACTTTGAAGTGGCACAGATGATCCAAAGCCCTCAAAATATGTACAATCAGTCTTCCACTTGCAAGTGGGTTGGGGTGCAGGACCTCCACAAAAATGGAAAAACAATTAATATCTCAAGCCCCACCCCCCCGGAACACAAAAGAGCACCTGTACTGGCAAGGTGGCTGGGCCCAGCAAGGCATACGTTCTCTCACTCACTCACTCGGGCAGGAGGGAAAGCGATGGGATGGGAGTGTAAGCACTAAAAGAGTTTAGACAAAACAGATAGTAAAGTCAAAGGCTTTCACGGCCAGAATCCATAGGTTGTTGTGGGTTTTCCGGGTTTTGAGGCTGTGTTCTATTAGTATTTTCTCCTGATGTTTTGCCTGCATCTGTGGCTGGTATCTTCCAAGGATCCTCTGAAGATGTCAGCCACAGATGCAGGCAAAACGTCAGGAGAAAATACCAACAGAACGCGGCCTCAAAACCCAGAAAACCCGCAACAAAACAGATAGTGCTTCCCAAGCTCTTCCACAGTCTACTCTGTCAGACTGCTAGAGATTCAGCACCCTGGACAGTTCAATCCATAGAAGGTATTGCATTTTTAAATGTACAAGCCAAATTCTGTCTCTCCACATTTGCTTAACTAAAGTTCCTTCATTTTGAATTCTAGTCAACTTTAAAAGTTGTTCTTGTTGCCAGACCCTTGTCTTGCATAAGATTATGCTGAAATTTTACCCGGCATTGCTCAGGATTTTGTTTTTCTCTTAAGAACTCACCAAACTGTCTTCTCCAATACCTGTAACTTTTAACCATATTTTCCAGTGCAATCTGCATTCAGAGTTATTTACATACACAGTTTGGGTTCCTGAGGGAATACACAGTTCTCCTTCTTGCTGCTAGGCCTTGTCACCATAGGTGCTAGCCTTTTCCAGTACCTGAAACTTTTTCCCATATTCCCCAATCCAATCTGTATTCACAGTTGTTAACATACAGAGGTTGGGTTCCTGAGGGAATACACTGTCTTCCCCCTTGCTGCTAGGCCTCATCTCCATAGCAACTGGCCTATTCCAGTACCAGTAACTTTTCCCCACAGTCTCCAATCCAATCTGTCTTCTCTGGCGATGCTGATGTGCTGGCTTTTGATTGTTTTGCTTTCTGCTGAATTTGTGCAATGGCTTTATATTTTTCTGGAACCATTTTTTGTTTTGAATTTCAACTTTAGGATTCCTCACATATGGAACCTATATAATCTACTGTATGAGGTGAGAAGACCTCATAAATATGCTGTGTATGCCACTTTAATTTTTCTCACATATGCCTTCCAAACATTTTCTGGCATCCTTATTGATGGTAGGCCTCATCTCCATAGCAACCGGCCTGAGGCCCAAGAGCTCTTGGCTGAAAATTCTAAAGGCCCTTCCCTAAACTGTCAACCCCAGGATACCACAGAATCTTCACAGCCAGCCAATCATATGAGGTCTTCCCACCTCACTCAGCCAATCATATGAGGTCTTCGCCTGCCTGACGCAGACAAACAGAAAAACTCACAAACTCACAAACTCACAGACAAACATTGACTTCTATGTAGTAAATTAACTGGCAAAGTCAAAGTCTGGGTTCACAACAACAGTTCCCAGCACTCTGTTTTTCTCTGCAACAGTATTCCTTATACTTCACTGCCAAGTGAACGGATGTGTGATTCAGAGTTCATTGGTGATTGTTAACCAGAAGTTACTTTATCAGCAACCATGTATCAGAGCTTTGATCCTGAGAAAGTAATGATTCTTGTGCATGCACGGAATGCTTTATGAGATCATTGTCACCTTAACCTATAAAAAGCCATCCTTTTAACAATAAACAATAAAGGGTCCTTCTCTTTGCTCATCTAAGAAGCGGTTTTGATTGTGTTCTTTGGAGAGGAAGGCCAAAGTTGGGGCTCTTTCCAGGCTGATTCAGGGCTCACTGCACTGACTAATTGGAATAGTCCGTGGCAGACTTAATATTTTAGGTCTGGCCCCATACTTTTGATAGGATTTAGGCATAAGGGGAGTGGGCAGAGGGAGAGTGTATCGTGTGTGGGAGTGGTGTCACCATAAGAGCAGCAGCTGCAACCCGTTCTCTCTGTCCCTGCCCTCTTCCCACTGCCACCAGTGTCATCCTGTCTGCCTGCCCACCTCATCTCTCTCCTTCTTCCCTTCCCCCCACTTCCCTCTCTCCATCTGCCCTGGAGACCTGTGCACCCTCCCTCCTTGTGCTTCCCCATCCCATCCCTTTCCCCCTTCCCACCCAAGTGAGAGAGAGGCAACACGTGTCCATGCCCTCTCTCCTTGCACTCCCTGTCCCACCCACCTGCATAAGTGAGCCAGTGCACATGGAAAAGGACATACCCTCCCTTCTGGCACTTCTTTGTCCCACCCCTTTTCCCTTGTCTGCCCACACGCATGAGTCAGCAAGAGAATGTGCATGCTCTCCTTCCTCCTCATCCCCTGTCTCATCCCCTTCCTCCTTGCCCACCCACGTAAGCCCTTCTTCCTTCCACTCCCCTATTCCATCCCCTTCCACTCACCAGAATAAGCCCATCTACCCACCAGAAAGAGCAACTGAGGGAAAGTATGGGTGCACCCTGCTTCCTCTCACTCCCCTATCTCATCCCCTTCTCCCTGCCTACGCATGTGATCAAGTGAAAGAATGTGCATGCATGCCCTCCCACCTCACCTTCTGCCATCCCATCTCCTTCCACCCACCTGCCCACCTACATGTGTGAGTGAGTGCATGAGAGAACAAGCACACAGCTGGGCTAGCCACCCTGCCAGTTTGATCTCCTTTCACCAACCACAGATCTGACTGCTGACCAAGCCTGACTTAACTGAACACAGTTCAGGATGGACACTGGTGTTATTCAAGTCCCCATTGAAAATTACATGGGGCAGCAGCAGATGGGGCAGCAAATAATCTCTGAATAATCAAATCTGAGGTCAAACCCACAGATGTGAAGAGACAACTGCAGTGTAAAGGATCTGAGGGGACAAGGGGCCTGGGACTGAAGTGCAACCTTCCCCTAACCCCATGTTGATCTCTCTTACTCAGCCTGCCCTGATGTATTCTTAAAGGGGGTAATCTTTGGCCAACAGCACCTGGGGAGGTAAGATGTCACCCTAACCCACCTCCACATGGTGATTCATATTCCCCACACACTTCATTTTTCTCAGGCCGGGCATTCCTCTGCAATTTCTTGTCTCCATTATTTAAACTACCCACAAGGCCTGGTCCTGTTCTAAACTTCAGGGGAGCAACCCAACAGCAGAGAACCATAAAGCCAATTGAATCGCTTTTTCTTCTTCCTTCTAGCAGCCCACAGCAAACAGGGCAAAATATAATATTACCAATCATCTGCTGTGAATGTGTCTGAAACTTTTCTGGTCTATATTAATTTCCATATTATAGCCCAAGCTGCATTGAAAGTTAATTAATTATACACACAAATTAAGAATCAATTCATTTATTCCAAACTCTAGAAGGGACTAAAAATTCTAAAGGCAGTAGATCCTATCTGATTTTGGAAGCTAAGCAGGGTCAGCCCTCACTAGTACTTGGATGGGAGACCATCAATGAATACCTAGTGCTGTGGGCTGTATTTCAAGAGGAAGAAACTGGCAAAACCACCTTTGAGTATTCCTTCACTAACATCGTTAATGAATATAGATAGTGCAGCAAATGGTTAAGAATCTAAGGTGTAAGTTCCAAGTTCAGTCTGTCACTAACTGGCACCGCCATAGGCAAGCAAACAACAAGGTAACAAAAAAGCAAGGGTTTATTGTAATTTAGCGATTTCCCATTATGCACAATCTCTCAAAGAATTTCACCCCAAATCCCTTCTAAAAGGTTCATAATGCTTGCAGGAATTATAAAGATTACTGATTGTGTAGTTGAAATACTTTGAAAAATTAACAATATAAATTTTGCTAAGCTTCTTTATTATAATGGCTCAGGTATACAGTCAGCCCTCCAGATTTGTGGGTTTCACTTTTGCGGATTTGATTATAAAGGGATTATTTGCTGTCACCTCTGCTGCCTCCCTAGGCCATTTTTCATAGGAACCGCAAGCCTGGTGAGACTGAGAAACTGCGAACTAGACTTGTGAGTCCCTATTAAAAATGGTGTGGGGCGGCAGTGGAGGTGGCAGTGAGCCCCCTCAGCCCCCATACTTCTGCCTTGGGAAGGAACCCTGAGGCCTCAAAGGAATCCATGGTGGGTTGAATGTGGTGATCATACTTTTTTTGTGTGTTAAATACAGTTTGGGAGGGCCTACAGTTATTCACGGTTTTTCCGCTTTCACAGGGGTCCTCTGCCCCTAACCCTAGCGAATATGGAAGGAATATTATTATTTATATAGCACTTCATACAGTACTTCACAGTGAACTATAGGCAGCGACAAGAAAAAGCAGCCCTGCCCCAAGTTTACCTGCGAATAAGAAACCGCCTCAGTCCTCCCGCCCTTTCTCCCCACTCAGCCCGAGATCAGCCCTTGGCGGGCCGCGCCTCATTCCCCTCACAGGGGACGACAGTAAGCCATGTTTGCACTTCGGAAAGGAGGGCACGGGGAAGCCCTCCTTCCTTCACTCGCTTGCTTGCTCAGACGCCCTCCCACGCAACCCCGCTGCTTCGTCCTCGTAGGGAAAACTGCGTGAACGAGTCCATTTCCGCACTAGACCCTTATAGCGCGATGATTCCACTTTCAACACCCAATGGAATCCTGGGGTTTGCAGTTGAGGGCTGGCCCCTCCCTAAACTGCAAACCCCAGGATTTCATAGGATGTTGGAAAGTGGAATCATCGCGCTATAAGAGTCTAGTGCGGAAACCTAGAGGCAGGCACAGGAAGAAAGCGGAAGCCAGCGAAAGCGGAAGCCAGGGGCACCCGACTTGCACAACAACCGCGCTCAAGCCAAGACAGCCTGACGGCCTCGCTCGCCTCGCAGGTTACCCCTCCGCCTTTCTTGCCCCGCCGACTGTTCCCAACAGCAGGCAGCCAGACCGGGGTCGTCGGGGCTCAGCAGCGAGACGGGGAGGCCACAGGGGGCCTTCTTCCCCGCTTGCGAGCCCCCTTCCCCAGCCGCTAAGCGCTGAAAGGGCCCCTTACCTCGCTGCGAAGCGCCGGGCGGGGGCTGCCAGGAGGGTCCCGCGGGCTCCTCCTCTCCTGCGCAGCGTCCTTTGCGGGACTCTTCCTAATTCCGGGAAGGCAAACGGTAATAACTGAGCCAAGATAGGGAGGAGCCGCGCTTTCGTGAGTCGGCTCCGTCTTCCTCCTCCTCCCTCTTTCTCGGGGTTGGGCTTGCTAGGCGGAGGGGAGCTTCGGCTTTCGTGAGGCCAGAAGAAGGCAGGAACAGCCCGAAGAAACGGCAGGCGGCGGCGGCTGCCCCGCTGCTTCGCCCAAGATTTCTCCACGCTCCTGTTTCTCTCGCCCTCTCTCTCTTTCCCTCTCTGGCCATGTCCGCACTAGCCTGTGATAGTGCTGCTATTCCACTTTCACCATCCCCTCCCTGACCTGCAAACCCCAGGATTCCAGAGGATGTGGAAAGTGAAAGTTGGAATAGTAACCCTATAACAGGCCTCTCTCTGGCCACTTCCGCACTAGCCTGTTATAGCGCGATGATTCCACTTTCAGCATCCTCTGGAATCCTGGGGTTTGCAGTTTCGGGAGGGGGCTGGCCCCTCCCGAAACTGCAAACCCCAGGATTCCAGAGGATGCTGAAAGTGGAATCATCGCGCTATAACAGGCTAGTGCGGAAATGGCCTCTCTCTCTCTCTCTCTCTCTCAGGTCTTTCCTCGTTTTTCTGTTCCTTCTTTCACAGTAATCCGGGGCTCTGGCGAAACTGTTTTCACTGCGTGGGTAGAGAGACAAAAAAGGGAGGCAGAAGAGTTGGGGCGTCGTTCACTACAAAAGAAGTGTAACTGATGGGAAATTCGATCTGGGAGAGCAGGAGGATCATAAAGGGGGCAATGCCTGCCTCCCCCCACACCAGTTAAATTCCTGCACACACACCTGCCTCTGCTTTTTATTTTTTTAAAAATATTTTTTATTATAAAGTCATAGAAAACGAGAATAATGAACAGAACGAAAGAACAAGCTAGAGAAAAGGCAAGCTTACAGATCCACCTAATGGTATATAAATATATACCATCAAGTATTAGTGCTCTGTATCATACATGTATCAATATAAGTCAGTTAATTTTTAACTTTGACAATAAAATTTCCAAATAAAGCATGCTTGTGTCCTATCTGTATGGAAGGCGGAGGGAGCTCTGCGGTCCTTCTTTTGTACCCATCTTGGATTCCTGAATAATTTATTCTTGCAGTCTTTATCAATAAACTTCTAGAATAATATCCCTCTTTTTAAAACTGGGACAAACGTATTCCACTAAGGAAATGTGTGATTCATGAGACTCCAGAACAATTCCAGAAAAGAATCAAATCATACGGTCACAGAGTTGGAAGGGACCACATGGGCCGTGCACTGCAACCCCTGCCATGCAGGAATACCCACGTGAAACACTTCCAACAGGGGTCCAGAGATCTCCAAAGAAGAAGATCCAACCACCTCTAAGGCAGTCTGTTTCACAGTCAAACAGTTCCTACTTCCATGAGGTCCTTCTAATGTTTAGATGAAACAGAAGAGGTGTTTTTGAAACATCTTCCTTCCTTACATTTAGTCCTTCAGGCAAAGGTGTGACAGAGCACATTCACGCACTGTAGACAGAAGCCATGCCAGTGACCTCTCAAAGTAAAGAGTGTAAAGTAAGTTGGGAGGGGATTATGATCACAGCACTAGCATCACACTCGGGACTAAATAGCATGAATGTGGAACAGTAATAGGTGAGTAAATCCAGATAACTGTTCCATATTACCAGTCACTACTTAGTCATGATTGCGACTCTACTGTCACAATTGTAATTTTCTTAAATCTACTTTACCAAGCATCAGGTTTTTTATTTATTTATTTATTTTATTATTATTTATTTGTATCCCGCCTCTCCGTATGGATCGAGGCGGCGAACAACTTACAAATAGCATGTATTTCGAAACATTTCTGTACATGCCCCCAACAAGCTGGGTACTCATTTTACCAACCTGCGAAAGGATGGAAGGCTAAGTCAACCTTGGAGCCAGGCAAGATCGAATTCACAACCTTGTGGCTTGCAGTACTGGCATTTAACCACTGCGCCACCAGGGTGCATGAAGAGAAGGAGGTCCATTCTGTCAGTGATTAAAGCATGAGTGAATGGCATTTTGTTAAGTACAGTTAGCTTTCCACATTTGCAGGTTTCACTTTTGTGGATTTGATTATCCACAGATTATTTGCTGTCACCCCTGTTGCCTCCCTGTGCCATTTTTAATAGGGACTGCAGGCCTCTTGAGACTGAGAAACTGCAAGCGAGGCTTGTAAGTCCCTCTTAAAAATGATGTTGGGCAGCAGCAGAGGTGGCAGTAAGCCTCACCAGCCAGCCACTTCTGCCTTGGGAAGGAACCCTGATGCCTCAAAGGAATCCGGGGTGGGTTGAATATGGTGATCGTACTTTGTGTGTGTGTGTGAGTGTTAAATATGGTTTGTGAGGGCCTAGAGTTATTCATGTTTTCACAAGGTCCTGCGCCCCTAACCCTAGCAAATGTGGAGGAATGACTGTAAACTTAGTAGCTGATATATAATACAGTAGGACCCCTGTATCATTCAGTTATCTGCAGTTGGCCGACATTGGCTGGCTGCAATCGGGCTTGGGGCCGGAAACTGAAGGTGGGAAGACAGCTCTCCTGCTGTGATTGGGCCTGGGGCCAGCTGTTTTCCCACCTCCAGCTGCCAGGCCTGGGCCCAATCGTGGCAGTGGTTGGTGGGAAAACAGCAGGGGTCTCGGAATTGAGCTCTTCACTGTTTTCCCAGCTCCTGCCTCCGGCCCTGGGCCAATTATGGTGGTGACCAGCGGGACAGGGCGTTCGGGGGAGCAGAACAAATCCCCCACATATATAGGGGTCCTACTGTACTGGCCAACATTCTTCTTGTCAGAGAAAAACGAGGTTTTGCGATTTCCTACTCCATCTGCTAAAATAACATGGTTAGTCTTGATAACTGTAGGGCAGGGATGGCAATTGTGTAGCCTATGGGCCACATGCAGCCAGTCGAGGTCTTTAGTGCAACATTGTAAGGACTTCTAGAGCCACCAGATACTCTCCATCCCGCCACCAAAGTAAAAATTCTGGGAGAAAAGGAGAATCATGTCTTGGCACTCATTCAGTGACTCTCTTCTACAAGAAGACATGGAACTCTTGTTATCAAAGCAGCCTTTGAAAACCCAGATATGTCCTTTCAGACACTTCCAGATTTGCCTGAAGTGACTTGTAAAGTGGACAGTAGGTCTGGAGGTTAGAAAACAGTGCCCAGCCCTTTGGTAGATGCCTATCCCTGCATTAGGGAAGACTACCATCAACTATTCTACCTCAGGGAGAAAAATGGATTAGGTTGGCCCTGAAACATGTAGACAAGTTGGAAAAAAGATGGCTTTATTTCAGCCACAGCAGCTCATTTTTTTTAAGATGCGGGAAAGGAAATTTGGCTCAAGGATGCTGTAACAAATCACATACAGATATACTTCAATTAATGAAGTAGATGTGTTCCTGGGCATTACTTCTTTAACAGAAATTTGGTACCAGAGGCAGAAATGAAATGAAATGAATAAGGATCAATCCCTACATCACAAAAAGAAGTGCAGCCCGACACATGTCAGCAAACTAAGAAATTAACAAAATTAACAATGAAGTAAACAACCATTTTGCATTTCCTATAGACCATTTGGAAGCAGCTTCCAGGATTCATCCAGAGATGAATTTTCTTTTACCAAGCCTTCACTTGTCTCATAATTTCCATTTTGCTGACCAGCCTTCTAGACTTGTGCATTTTTAACTGGCAGTGTCTGGTGAGAGAGCTTATCTACTCTGCTCTTTTCTCTCTGTGTTGCTGTTCATACATGCTCAGTAAGGGATTCTGGGGGGCAGCTGCAGTTTACCTTGCTTGTTGTAGGCAGGTACACGCATGACTACATTTAATTCAATTATGGTAGAATGCCATTCTTTCCCAACTCAGGCTTTGTCTATTGCATTGTTTACTGTACATAAACTGCACACTGACAACAAAAGTCTGTGATATTCCAGTGCTCTTTCATCATTCTGCCAGTGCTGATGCTGCTATAAAACATCCAACTAGGCAGAGGAAGAGGAAAGGGAAAAGTGCAGGACTTTACAAAATGAAGCTTTGCTGTCAAATGCTTCATTAATCGAAGTATACCTGTATCTCATAGAATCATAGAGTTGGAAGAGACCACAAGTGCCATCAAGTCCAATCTCCTGCCATGCATAAATAATACCCACTATCTCAATTCTCACTATCCTATATAAGTGATAAAACTGTCTAGTCTGTAAATATTGACCACCAATTTGAGCTATGCTTCCCTTTAGCATGGATAGGATCTACTGTAGGGTTACAATCCATTCACAATTTTTATGGACTGGTAGATTATCACAAGGTCTGTCTATAAAACATAGTACATACATTAGACAGAGAATGTTGCTGTTTTCTCTGAAGATAAGATTTCTAAACAAATGACTACAGTTTAAAAAAAAAAAAAGGAGAGCGAGTTTGATGAGCTACAGAAAGTAATATCAGATAAACTTATAAAGAAAATAGCCCTAATGCATTGCTTTGGGCAAATATAACACACAATAGCCTTGTTTTGTCTGTCAGCATCACTCCAGAGACCAAGTTTTGCATGAGGGATGAAAAGAAGCCATAATGGCAGTTAGGGCTTAGAAGTCTGTTTTCCATCTCCGTATTTGAAAACAACACTGTGTGGGTTACACAGCCTGCCTTGCCTCCCTAGGCTGGTTGTTCTCTGGTGCTGCGGAGCTGGAGGAGGCTGCCCAGCCACTACTGTTGAATTAAGATTCTTCTCTCCAGCCAGCTTCTGTAACAGGACAGAGAAAGGTAGTGTTTTGCTATTTTCCTCAGTTAGCAAAATATGTTAGGCTGATCTGAGGCTGTGCTGTGTAGAATGAACCACACCTTCCTACTTCTAATGATACATACAATCATTTTACCAAAGGTAGGACGCCTGTAATTAGCATGAGGAAATTACATTATGTTAACGACTGTGTCATTCAGAAGCTGTACTACATTTCCAAAGCAATAAGGAAATTTATTTCCAGAGAAATTAGTATGACACACATGCCCTTTCAAGAGGGTCACTTCCTCATCAGATTGAAGTAATTACTACAGGAAAAAGAAGTACACACCTTTTTTACATATTTTATTTAATACACTTTCTGTAACCATTATTTTTTAAATGCTTCACATGTTTAGAAAAGACTGTTACTCTGATTTCTGGGGGTCCCGTGAGGGACACCTAAATGCGCTCTCAATTATATAAGTTGGGGAAATTAGTCACAGAGCACAAGCTAGCAATACAACAGGCAGGGCAACAGAGCGAGATCTTTTACCCAGGCCGAGTCAAGGAGCAAACAGAAGTGAAATAATAATTGTTGCTTTTATTAAAATACAATCAAACGGTGTATGCGACACACTCACACAGATAACTATAGAAATAAAGGTTGGAGTGGGATAGAGGGATTTTTAGAAGAGGTTGTTGGTATGGGTAATACTACACCTGTCCTGAAGCCCGGGTAGTCTACAGCAGAGGTTCGTAGAAATGAAGTTTCTCAGTACGTGGGACTGAGGGGAAGGCTCGCCAAGCAAAGTGGCAGCAAGGCAGGATAGAAGTTAGGAGCGATCCAAGAAAGCTCTCAAAGTCAGGGGTTCTTATAGGGGAAAATGTGGCCGTAGGCTAGTCCGTACTGGAGGAAAACAATAAGTTTCAGGCTGGAGACAAAGCCTCCAAAAGGTCAGAATTTAGCATGATTGAGTTAAGTCCGAACTGTCAATAGAGTAGCCAGTATGCAAACACAGAGTGCTTGACAGATGAGTATCCAGCTAGCCGCGCTGCCTGCTCGGAGCAGGGAGTTCTTTGTAAGTAGCATGCATACATAATAGGGTGCTTGCCTTGAGGTCTCCTGAAGCAGCGGGACAGCTATTTCTGGCCTGCCTGTATTTGTATGGAATATTACAGCAATTAGCGGCCATGCCTGTCTGCGAGCTTATCCGGGGGCCTCGCAGCACGTGGAGAGGAATAGGTAAAGAAGGCCGAATTATTGATATCAAAGTGATATCTAATATCCCACAAATCTGGGCTAGTCACTGCGGTAACAATACAAAAAATAAATAGAAATTATCAAATACACTATGAAAATCTTTACTGTACTATGGATTGAAATAGGATTTCTCCAGTTTAAAATTAAAGCATTTTTGTTTTTATCTGCTTTCTGTTGGCCAAGTCTCCTCTATTTTGGAAATACCCACCATAGTACAGATATCAAGAGTACATAGAAAATAAAAAGCTGAAAATTATTCAAAGGTACCCTTGGGAATTTTGAAAAGCTACCTACAGGTACCAAAGTAATAGTGTGAGATTTTTTTAAAAGACATGATTTGAAAATGAACTGACTGTGAGTTTTCCAGCTTCTGTCAACTGTACATAATACAGTTCTGTTCAAAAATAGGTGAGCTCATCCCTACCCCTACTGAGAAATGTACTGGGCCAAGCACGATTTCAAAAGATCAAGAAGCTTGTCTCTATTAGCCAGAATTCGGGCCAGAAGATGACCAGATCCAGGGAAGAAAGTAGAAAATAGTGTCGGCTTGTATGTGGTGCCTCTGCTATAGCTCTTTTTGTTTTTTACTCCCTTTCATAGGATTACTGAAAACAATTTTGTACCAGCCCCAATATTTGCCCACCTTGCTCAGTACCAGAGATTAGAGACTAACAGTTTTGGAGTACAAGACTCACAATTCTATAGGAATTGTACTGCAGTTCAAAAAGTAACTTTTACAAGCACTGTTCTGCCTGTTCCAACAGGCAGTGATTTCCAGGGGCATGGAGGGTTTTCCCAACACCTTCTTACTGATCCTGGACATGCCAGGTTTTCCATCCAGCCCTGTCTATATGAGTCATGTACTCTTGGCCACTGGCCTATCAGAGTCATTTCCTCTAGAGAGAGTACTAGGACATCTAGTGCAGCTATAAATGGAATCCTCCTCTTTACAACTAAGCATGCTGGCCAGGTGTTAGGGGCACGTAGAAACAAACATACAATCAATGTTACTTCCAACATACCTTTAGAACACTCCTTAGACTAACCAATTCAGGGTCAGAGCAAACTGCTCCCTCAAGCTACACATTTAGCAATGGCAAACATTTTTCAGCTCTTCTACTTGCTTTTGCAAGATACTTCCAGAAAAGCTCTGTTTATTCTATGCATTCCAAATAGCTGGCAACTGAAACAGGTTTCTTATTCAACCTTGGGCTGTTGCCATCAATCACAGGATGACACTACACCTAGAAAGAAGGTTCCTAAAGTATTTGCCCAAGGGCAGCCACTGCAATATTATAGCAATAGCCATTATGGTAATTTCACTCCAGGAGGATCTGCATCATCATATTTAAATCCTTTCCATTCTGGTTTCTAGGTGAAATTTGGATTGAATTTGCTAACTGTTCTTGTGGATGACCTAAACTAAAAGACAGAGAGTTCTATATGCAACTTGGACCTTGCTCTGGTTTGTGATATCACTGGCTATGGAATCCTTTTGCATCATCTCACTGGAGTGAGGGTTGGATTAGAGGTTGGAAAAGTTCAATTTTGTAGACTACAACTCCCTCAGTTTCCTAGCAAGCATAGCCACTGATGCCATAACAGGTGGAGGATTTGAGAAGCTGTACTCCAAACAAACAAACAAACAAACAAACAACAAATAGCTTTTCCAAACCCTATCTCAACCCTGTCTCAAACCGTATCTCCATCTTGGATGCATGGTGATCTTTTTTGGACTTGTGCTCCCGGGTGAGGCTGGGGGTGTTCACTAAAATTGTCCAAGGCCATGTGTCTACGGTATGCCTCAGGATTCTACTTTGCCCTTCATCGTGTTTTCTGTACTTGGAAAAAGTGCTGGGAAAAAGGTGTTCATACATTCTGCACATTCTCTAACAGTTTCTGAAGAAGATCATACAAATATTTATTGGCCAAAACGTAGTGGGCAGTTTATTGAATACCCATGCACAGACACCAGTCCCATAAGAATGTAAATTCAGTTTCTTTGGGGCAGTAACAAAGCCTAAAGATCCTGAACGATACTCTATACAATCTAACAATGGACCCTAGAACAAACGCTAGAATCCTCTCCAATACAGGAATTCCATGGAAGAATCAGCCTGGAACAGGACTGCTGAACATAGGCAGCTTTAAAAACCACTGCTCCAGAGACTTGTACATACAGAGCCCTCTTGTGGCAGATACTAGCTATTTTGGTCTAATAAACCACTTGGAAACATCTGTTATGCTTCTATGATCTGTAAAGTTTTTGCCTCAACATTCTATGAAATAGTTTAGGAATAAATTCCTTATTGCTATGATTTCCTAGGTTTTTATGAAATATTTTTTATTAAAAACAATATTACAATTTACAAAACCAAGCAAGCATTACAGTTGAATTGGAAAGGGGCGTGAAGTTGAAGGAATCTTGTAGTACCTTTGAGACTTGTTTCAACATGAGTTTTCATTGAAAACTTCTTCAGGTACACTGACGGTGCTGGCAATACCACTTTCAACATCATCAGTACATCTGAAGAGACAGATTAATATTCACAAAAGCTCAGGCTGCAAAAAATGAGTTGGTCTTAAAGGTGCTATTTGATTCCTTCTCCCTGCCGCCATCTCTTTGGAAACAAGTGCAATTCAATATGACATATGCAAATATACACCAGCTTATTGACTTCCTGGATATGATTGGGAAAGAGGGTACAGTAAAATAAAGACACATCTAAAGTGGAAGAAATTAAACCAGGAAAAACTACAACAAATTTTTGTCTGAGCTACACCCCACTTCTCTGTTTGTGTTCTGAATGAATGTCCCTCTTCAGTAATTATGTATTTGAAACATGCAAATAGCTGGTTGTGGTGAATCAGAAGAGCTTCTAGGTAACAAGGTTGGAAAAACTTCATGTACTGGAAGCTAGTGTCTCCCTCCCTCCATTCCATTTCTCTTGCAAAGTACCAGCTACAGCTGACATAGATATGTGTGGGCTAATTTTTTTTAACAAAATCTGCTTTTTAAAATTCATTAATGCTTTTTTACTTCTTGATAATTGTTCCATCCACATTGCACAATTATAACAGTCTGATAGCTCTTTAAGTGCCATCCTGGGATCTGCAGTTTGGTTTTACTGCTGTGATACAATGGAGTGGACCAGAATATTCTAGCACAGAATTCTAAGTATGTCACCAAGACATCTACGATCCCACACTGGGAGGTATAGACATTAAAATGATATCAAACTGTTATCATATTGAAGTGTGGATACAATGTTGACTTTCATTTGGTCATTATACTGTTACCCTGATTTCTGGGGTCCCGTGGGGGACACCTCAATGTGCTCCAAATACTGGGGAATGGGAATTAGCCAGAGCACAAGCTATAGCAATGCAAGAGGCAGGGCAACTTAGCAAGACCTTAAACCGAATGTTTATGGGGTCAGGCCGAGTCACAAACGAAGCAGAAGTAAATTATAATTGTTTTCTTTATTAAAAGACAGTCAATGTGCAAGTATGCACTCACTCACACAAACCTAAGAAGATAAAGGTAGGAGATTCGATAGAGGATTTTGAGAGGGATTTTTCAGGGGAAATACTACTGCTGATCCTGTAGCCCGGGTAGTCAGAAGAAAGTCAGTTGGAGCAGAGATTCTCAGCACGTGGACGCTGAGGGGAAGGCTCGGTGAACGGAGCAGCAGCAAGGCAGGATGGAAGCCAGGAGCGATCCGAGCAATCCGAAGAAGCGCTCAAAATCAGGAGTTCTTATAGGGAGAAATGTGCCTGTAGGGTAGTCCATTCCCGGTGAAAACAATGGGTTTCGGATCGGAGACAAAGCCTCCGAAAGGTCAGTAGTTAGAATGATTGGATTTTGATGGAGTTGTCAATAGCGCAGACAGTATGCAAATGGGGAGTGCTTGACAGTTGGCTATTCGTACGCGCTAATCTCATCAAGCTGGTGGTTCGGGGCAGAGAATCTTTTGTATGCTTGATGCATACTTAATGTAGTTTCAAAGTGAACTTGCTTGGAGGTCTCCTGAAGCTGCATGCCAGCAAATTACTGGCCTGCCTGGATTTATCTTGTATTTTTCAGCTGGTCCGGCTGTGTCTATGTGCATGCTTGTCCAGGGGCCTTGCAAGCATGTAGAAAGGAACAGTTTGGAATGGCCAATCTTTAGATACCAAATTATATTTAATAAGACCTGGGCTCGGACTATAAACTACAGTAACAATACACTCTTACTGTGAATCATGATGACAAATTAAGCCTGATTCAAATGTTACAACCACTCGGAAAGTATCCCATGGGGTGATGGTGGAATATTTTTAATTACCTTTCATTCTGAACAAGGAAGTGTAGAGGGTTCATACTAGCAATTCAGCTGCTGCAATTCTTTCATGGTGAGTCTCTCCAGCTTCCCTGTGGGCTTGGCTAATCTCCTTGTTGTTTCTGGCTGGGATATGCTACATAAACTGAATTACTATCACCTACTACCTCTTAGGTTCCCATTTCAGGATCTGTTGAAAGGTTAAGTCCTGACGCTTCTGGCCATTTTTGGAACATCATCTAGTTGTGGTGGCAGGTTCTCTAGAGTGTAGACAGAAGGCTGCTTGTGCTACTATTTAAAAGTACTGTGCAGCTATTTTTAACTTTCCCTGTCATTGATTGATTTTTTTTCTGTTAAGAAAAAAAGATAAGGCATCAAACATGCACACACACACACACACACAGAGTGAGAGCTGCAATTTGCAATTAAATTCCACGATTGATACTAGATGATTGTGTCACAAAAATCTTTCTTGGAAACACCTTTGTCGAGAGAGACGATTGAAATGGAAGACAATCTGGATGTATTTAACTGTGGCCAAGTCATTAAATGTGCTTTATTCTACGTTTTCTGTCCTACTGCACAACTATCTCTCTTGCAAGACAGGAAATGTTGATATGCTTTGTACAGCATATGACACACTGCACATCATGCAGGCTGGAATCCTGTTGGTTAGTCCTGGAGCAGACTCATTGAATCAGTTGGGACTACCAGTAGGCTTTAGGACATTTCCTCCCTAACCCGTTATAATGCTATTATTCCACTTTCAACATCCTATGGCATTCTGGGGTTTGTAGTTTACTGAGGCCAAAGAGCTCTCTGGCTGAGAATTCTAAATGCCCTTCTAAACTGCAAAGCCCAGGATTCCATGAAATGTTGAATGTAGAATAACAGCACTATAACTGTGTAGTGTGGAAATGGCCTTCAACTGCCTTTTTTTTTGTTCTGTCTTAGTACTAACATGTAACTGTTGTATACTAATATAAATGTGTTATTGGTAGAGTTCAATATGAGTTAATGTGAGTATTATTTTTTTTTTTTTACTTGTTAGGTAAGTTTGTCTCAATGACACTATTAATATCAGGTTATAAAAACTTGATTATGAAAGCAAGAGAGTTCTGGAAAAAGTATAAGGAAGAACTGAATAAAACAGAAGATGTTACACAGGAACAACAAGAAGAAAAAATTAAAGATACTCTACAAACTTTACAAGGATTGGAAACAGGACAAAGAGAGCAAGAAATAAAGAGGAAGCCTATGGAATTAGAAACCAGAAGCAGTTCAAGAGGAAGAAGTGGAGGAAGAAGAAGAAGAAAAAGCAGAGGAAGAAACAGAATCAAACTCGATACAAGATTTAGAATTGGAAGAAGTAGAGGAAGCTGAATAGGAAACATCATAATAAACAAATATAAAATGAAATTGAGAATACTGTCCTGGAATGTTCGTGGTATAAACTCCCCCCATAAAAAGAAATGCATCTTTCATCAATTAGAGAAACTAAATTTAGATATAATTGCAATACAAGAAACTCACATCAAAAATAGGGACTTAAATTATATTAAGAATCCCAATTAGGCCAAACTTTTTCATCCTCAATTAATAATAAGAAGAAAGGAATAACTATTTATGTAAATAATAAATATGAAGCAAAACAAATTTATAATGATAATTTAGGGCATTGTACAGCTGTTGAAGTAACTATTATGGATCTAAAATTATTAATTGTTGCAGTATATGGCCCATTAGAAAATAAAAGTAAATTTTATCAAAGATTATTGCAAAAATTATTGGATTTAGATAATTATAAGATTATTTTAATGGGAGATTGGATTGGGGTTTTGAACCCAGTCCTAGATAGATCTAATAAGAATAAAAGTAAGGTTAATAAAAATAATCAAGGGAAACTCCCCAAGTCCTTCTTTGATTTGTTGGAATATATGTCTTTAGGGGAATTTTGGAGATATATAAAAGGTGAAGAAGAAGAATATACTTTTTTCTCTGAACATCATAAAACTTGATCCAGAATAGACATGTTTTTTATTTCATTGGATATGATAAAAAATATTGTGAAAATGGAAACCCTCCTGAGAACATCTGATCATTGCCTCATATTATTAACAATTCAACAAGGGGAGAAAAGGTTTAATTGGAAAATAAACAATAGCTTATTAAAAAATGAATCAGTAATAGGGAAAGCAAAAGAGGAGTTAAAAAACTTTCTGGAGATTAATTTAAATAAGGGTCAAACAGCGCAAATAGTATGAGAAGCAAGCAAGGCAGTAATGAGGGGTTTTTTCATAAACCAACAAACCTGGTTAACAAAATGCAAAAAAGAAAAAGAAATACAAATACAAAAGAAACTGCAAGAGAAAGAACAAGAGTGTAAAAAAAATCCACAGGATTTTAAAACACATAGTGAAATAAAAATATTAAAAAATCAGTTATCATTATTAATGGTTAATGAAATGGATAAGAAAATGAAATTCATAAAACAAAGACAATTTGAACAGGCAAATAAACCGGGGAGATGGCTTTCATATAGATTAAAAAAAGAAAGGGAAAAATGTAATATTAAAGGTATAAGAGAGGGATGCAATATTTATTACCAACAAACTAAGATTAAAAATATTTTTGTTAATTATTTTGAAGAGTTGTTTAGAAAAAGATCACAAACACAAGAACAAAAAAATAAGATGATGAATTATTTACAACAAACCAAAATTATTCGCTTGATGGGTACTCAAAGAGAAGATTTGGATAAACCAATTACTGTGCAGGAAATTACAGATGCAATTAAGAAATTGAAAATAGACAAAGCTCCCAGTCCAGACAGTTTTACGGCGTTATATTATAAAACTTTTCAAGAACTTTTAATACCTCTGTTGTTGCAAGTATGAAATACTGTTAAGCATCAGGAATTTCCAAATTAATGGAAAGAATCAAATATTGCTCTGATTCCCAAAGAGGGGAAAGATAGATGGGATAAAAGAAATTGTAGACCGATCTCCTTATTAAAAGTTGATTATAAAAATTTTGCTTTAATTTTGACAGAAAGATTAAAGAAGACACTGGTAAAATAGGTGCATGAGGATCAGAATGGTTTCCTCCCAGGAAGATATTTAAAAAATAATATAAGAATAATTCTGGATATAATAGAGTATTACCAGAAATATAATCAGAAAAAAATGGCATTAATATTTTTAGATGCGGAGAAAGCATTTGATAATGTAAGCTGGTCTTTTATGTTAGAAACAATGAAGAGGATGGGAACTGGAAATAGATATATGGATTGGATAGGAGCAATTTATAAAGATCAGAAAGCATGTTTAATCATAAATGGGGAGAAAACAAAACAGTTTGATATATATAGAGGTACAAGGCAGGGATGCCCACTTTCACCATTACTTTTCATAATATGTTTGGAAATCTTGAATAATAATATAAGGAATAACATAGCAATTAGAGGAACAAGAATAGGAGATCATGAATTTAAAATACAAGCTTATGCAGACAATTTGGCGATAATTTTAGAAGATCCGTTAAATAGTATTAAAGTGCTTATGGAAACATTGAAAGTAGCAGGGTTTAAAATTAACAAAGAGAAATCACTGATGATAACTAAAAATATCACACAAACACAAGAATTGGAATTAATTGAAAATTCAGGATTTAAAACATCAAAAAATACGATATTTAGGTATAACAATAACGAAAAATAATTTGGAATTATTTGATAATAACTATAAAAAAAAACCTGGAATGAGATAACAAAAGAACTGAGAAAGTTGAACAAATTACATTTATCATTATCAGGGAGAATATCAGCAATTAAAATGAATTTTTTACCGAAAACGATGTTTCTCTTCCAAAATTTATCTACAATAGTAAATGAAAGGCCATTCAAAAACTGGGAACAGGAACTAAGCAGATTTATCTGGAATGGGAGAAAACCGAGAATTAAAATAAGATATCTCAAAGAGATAAAAGAGAAAGGAGGACTAAATTTGCCTGATCTGAAACTTTATTATGAAGCATCTATATTAATATGGCTAAAAGACTGGATTATATTAAAGAATTCGAAATTACTGAACCTAGAAGGGTTCAACTTATATTATGTCTGGCATGCATACCTATGATTTTATGATAAACATAAAAATGATAAGGATTTTATGGATCATTATATAAGGAAAGCAATCTTGATAATCTAGCTAAAAGTAAGAAGGAAATTATATTTAAAATTACCTTATTGAGTTTCCCCACATGAGGCTTTTTACTGATTGGAAAAAATATAAATGAAAGATTGGATAACATATAGAGATATACTTAAAAAAGAAGGGATAAACACAGAATTAAAAAATAGAGAAGAATTAATTAGAGAAGGTTATACATCGCACTGGCTCTTACACAGACAACTGGCGGAAAAATATAAACTAGATACCAAACACAAGGGAATATTATTGGAAGAAACTGAATTTGATAAAATAATGAAACCAGGAGTAAAATTTATAAAACGCTATTAAATTTAGAATTAGAAAAAGAGACGATAAAAGATAATATGATAAAGTGGGCTCAAGATTTAGGACATCCAATAACTTTACAACAATGGGAGAATGCTTGGAAAATAAATCAAGAGTTCATGAGAAGTTATAATTTGAAGGAAAAAAATTTAAAGACATATTATAAGTGGTATTTAACACCAGTACAAATTTCCAAGATGAATAAAACTAAGAAATCCGCTAAATGTTGGAAGTGTCAAAAGATTGGATCATTTTACCATAGTTGGTGGCGGTGTAAAAAGGCAAAAGAATATTGGATGCAAATACATGAACAAATAATAAAATATTTAAAGGTCAAGTTACCAATGTTACCAGAAATATATACTGAATATATCTGATGGGATAGATTTGACTGTAAGGAAAAAATATTCAAGAATATTATGTTATATGATATATGCAGCAAGAATTATTTATGCAAAAAATTGGAAAGATGTGAATATACTATCGCTAGGATAGAAAAATTGTATGAACTGGTTGAAATGGACAAGTTGACATTAATGTTAGAAAATAAAAATAACAGTAACTTCAGAAAGGAATGGGAAATTCTAAACCCCTTATGGAAAGAGAAATGGGGAGACTACGCATTGACAGGATTATATGATTAATTTCATTAAGATAAGATTCTTGTTCACATATACTTAGTTAAACTTATCAAATATTAAACTTTTAATATTTTTAGTATTATAAAATAAGACTTAAGTGATAAATCAAATTTATGAGAATTATTGATATAATGATGTAGGAAGAAATAGAAATGGAAAGTGTTCAGGGAAGAATTATAATTAATTAAGTATGTAATGATTGTTGTACTGGAATAGATCAGAGTGCTTAAATTACAGTTAAGATTATGGGATAGGAGAATCATAAAGCAGGATTGAAAAGGAGAATATGAGTATTGACCCAGTGGTGTAAATGAAAGAAGTCACAGGTATGTTGGGAGTATGTATGTGGATGTTTTAAAGAATGTATTTACAGTTTATTGTATTGTTTAATGTATTGTATTGTATTGTACTGTTTTGTTTTGTTTATGGTTTATAATAATAAGTATATGTATACTCATAAATATTGTACTAATAAGGAATAATATGATAAGATATATACAAGATATACTTAGTTATTACGTTAATTTATTCATTCTCATTTATGGATTTGTATTGAATAATGAATAAACAATAATAATAAATAATATAATAAATATTAAATAATAAATAGTATATTAATAGGGTAAAGAAGAATGTGAGGAACCTAAGGAATTTAAGACTAAAATGAATGGGAATATAAGATTAGTTTATATAGTTATAAATACAAATTCAGGTGTTGATAGATGTATAAACAGGAATAATGATGTATACATAGGAATATAATGATGCATTATTTATTAGGTATTTGTTTTATGTATTATGTATTGTGTAATATGTATTGTGTATTATGTATTAGGTTTTGTATGGATTAATTTTCTTTGTTTGTTCTTTGTTTTTTCTTAAATTTCAATAAATAATATTTTTAATAATAACAATATTAAAAAACTGGTAGACAATACCCTAAAGGCACCAGATCTCATCTGACCTTGGAAGCTAAGCAGATCAGCCCTGATTACTACTTGCATATGAGACTACTAATGAGTATCAGGTGCTCTAGGTTATATTTCAGAGGAAGAAACAGGCAAAACCACCTCTTAGGCACCTCTTGCCTAAGAAGTCAGCAGTGTGATGCAGCAGCCAAGAAAGCCAACACAATTCTTGGTTGCATCAATACGAGTATGGCATCTAGATCAAGGAAGGTAATGGTACCGCTCTATTCTGTTTTGGTTAGACCTCATTTGGAATACTATGTTCGGTTCTGGGCACCTCAATTCAAGAAGGATATCGACAAGCTGGAATGTGTCCAGAGGAGGGTGACCAAAATGGTGAGGGGTCTGGAAGTCATGGCCTTTAAGGGCATGAAGGGAGCTGGGTATGTTTAGTCTGCAGAAGAGAAGGTTAAAAGGGGACATGATAGCCATGTTTAAATATTTGAAGGGATGTCATGTCAAGGAGGGAGCAGGCTTGTTTTCCACTGCTCCAGAGAGTAGGACAAAGAGCAATTGATTCACATTGCAGGAAAGGAGATTCCACCTGAACCTCAGGAAGAACATCCTGATAGTCAGAGCTGTCCTGCAGTGGAAGATGCTGTCTTGGGAGTGTGGTGGAATCTCCTTCTTTGTAGGTTTTTAAGCAGAAGCTAGATGGCCATCTGTTGGGAATGCTTTGATGTGTGTTCTTTCATAGCAGGGAATTAGACTGGATGGCCCTTGTGGTCTCTTCCAACTCTATGATTCTATAAAACCGTATGAAATTTGTGGGGTCACCATATGTTGATATGTGACTTGAAGTCACAAAAGCACACAGGTAATAGTAGTCTTTTCAATTTTCTTTTTCTTTTTTGTCAATTTGTTTTAAGGAATAGCCCTGTTACTGATTAAAGCCCATATTCCCAACTGTATTTCTTACTACATGTTTTATTTTCCTACTGCACAAAATATGACCGGTGACATATCAAAATAATACCTAAGTTAACTTCTGTTATCAGAATGGAAGTCTAACATGAGAAAGGGTTAAAGCAGAGCTTTCCAAACTTTTCATGTTGGTGACACACTTTTTTAGACATGCATCATTTCACGACACAGTAATTCAATTTTGCTAGCAAATCTGAGGTTAAACTAACCCCTTATAAGAGATACAGAGACATACATAAATTGTAATAACAAAATGTATTGGACACAACATATCTCATGAAAACCCTTCATATATTTTTAAAAATATATGATTTATAAATAGTAACATACATTTCCAAGATTGTAGGTGACACACCTACACACTTCAGGTGACATACTAATGTGTCAGGGCACACCATTTTGAAAGCTCTGAATTAAAGCAACACAGATTCACTTTGCTTCAGTTTGCCAAGAGAGGGAGCTCTTCACGAGCGCGTACTGACGAACTGCTGATCTTTTGTTTCAAGCATTCCAATAACTGCACTATGGCAATGAGAAGAAAGGAATAAAGTCTGTGGAATGAATGAAGGCAGAAGGAGTTAGAGCACATGATGCCATGACAGAAATAGCAACCATTCAGGCACTTTGACATATGCAAAAGAAATGTGATTAACTTCTTAAGAGCACTTTTTTTTTGTCCTGTGAAATATGTGCATTTGCGCATTTTTGTGCATATGTGCATTTTTGAACTCCCAGTTTCTCCCAGCCAGCATGAGAGGGCAATGACTATGCGAACAGGAGGATTCTGGGCACTGTAATCCCCCCCCCTCCACACACACTTAATTTTCCTAACTCCAATGCTTTTTTATATACCATTCCTTGCCATGGAAAACACAGAGAGCTGTGACGGGAAGATATGTGCCTATAAACATGCAGCAAACAGGTGCCAGCAAAGATCTGTCAACCACATTTGGCTGATGTGTGCCCACAGAATATTCCTGTATCTTTAGAATCATGCAATCTCCACTTCATAGCAATCCACACAGGACAATTTACTGGTTCTAACCTAGGCCCTTTCCACACCAGGCAATTAGAACGGGGCAGTGCGTCCTCTCACGGAGGTCGTTTGCACCTTGGAGTGGACTAGGAGCAGACTACTTACTGGAGATCCGCACCTCAGTCCACTCCAAAACGACTTCAAGTGGTCCTCCAGTGTGTTTTTGAAAGACTGGAAAAAACAAGTCTTTATTTTCCTGGAACGCACCATTGTGTTCCTGCTCCCTTGTGCAGATTCGCAGGCTTGCACCAATGCGAGTCTGCGATCTGCAGAGGGTGGGCTTTAGGCATGGCAAGCTTCAGCAGTTGGTTGGGACCCACGACCAACCAGAAGCTGCCATTTTGGAAGCCAGAGCGGTCTGGATCCACAGACCTCGCACTGCTCCGATTTGCCCTGGACCAAGGAGGAGCCCTGCGGAAGGGCTTCAGGGACAGCCCACTTTGCTTCGGACCCCAGAAGAAGCGGTAGGTAATGGCACAGAGCGATTCCCTCGCCTCGTGCGGAAAGGGCTAGTTTGTTTTAGGAATGAGCTATGTGTTATGAGACAAACTACTTGTTATACTTGTATCATGATAATAACAGATGCTGGAGATAATGTTTAAAGAAATACAGTCAGCCCTCCACATTTGCAGATTTCACTTTTGCGGATTTGATTATTCATGGATTACTTTTGGTCACCTCTGCTGCCTCCCTGTGCTATTTTTAATAGAGACAGCAAGCCTCGTGAGACTGAGGAACTGAAAATGAGGCTTGTAAGCCCCTCTTAAAAGTGGTGTGGGGCAGCAGTGGAGGTGGCAATATAGCCCTACCAGCCCCCCACTTCTGCCTTGTGAAGGAGCCCTGATGCCTCAAAGGAATTCATGGTGGGTTGAATATGGTGATCATACCTTTTGTGTGTGTTAAATGTGGTTTGAGAGGGCCTAGAGTTATTCATGTTTTTTTTCACTTTCATGGGGGTCCTGTGCCCCTAACCATAGTGAATGACTGTACAAGCAGGTATGTGTACAGAGGTGGTGATTCACCCTTTTTTTCTACTAACCAATTTTCCCTAACAGCCTCTTCATTCTTACTCTAGCCTTCTGACAAGCGTGCTTCAAGATCTGAAATGAATTCAGAAGGATCCCCTGTGAAAGGTATTGCTGGGAAAAAAAAATTAAAAGATGAAGGTTTAGGGCACACATTCTTCCTATGCCCTTCCCAGACATTCATGTTGCCTCTGTAAACATGGATTTTGTAAACCTTACTTCCTGGAATAATGTATGGTTTTGCCCCTACTCAGTCCTGAGAAATCATCAGAATTTAAACAATTCCAGTGAAAGAAGTACATCTTTGAAATATGTCCACTAGACAGGATTCTGCATAACAATTCTTCTGCTAAAGGTATTAAGAAATGCATGATGAGACATCTGTGATGAAGTAACAAATAACATTTGATTGTTAAAACTATTTTTGTCTGTAACTCCATATCCAATTTAAGCTCAGTCACGGTAAATGTGTGCAAACTATGTACTTTGCAAGGCATTGCTTAGGTAACCTTGGAATGCCTTCATATGTGACATCACAATTGCCTTCTCAATGCATGAGAAAAGACAGTTTAGTTTGAATTCTTTCCAGAAGAGCAAAGATGTCTTAGATGACTCTGCTCACTGGATTTGACTGTACCTGTAGAAGATAGAATAAAAGGAATGAAGTGCTATCATACCTTGTTTTTAGTCAGCTGAACAGGAATCATCTTAGACATGCACTGAATTTGATTAGATTATTTTTAAAAGCATACAGGTACTTGTCCTTTTGGTTAAAGATGTATTATTTTGTGTAAAAATAAACTATGAGCTCTCTTAGATTGGCCTAAAGAAGCACAAGAAGCATGAGTTTCCACCATATAGCTCTCTGGGGTTTTCTGGTTGTTGTTGCCTCTGTATAAATCCATTCCATTCTTTTTGGGAGCTATTGCAGTAATTTCGTGGATTTATACTCTTCCAAAGTTTTTTTTTTAAAACTAGGGTATGGTGTGCTGAGGTGGTCAATCGTTTGAAGAGTAATTTTTCTCCTTTCTGAATTTTTTGGGGAAAAAAATCTTAAGAGTTCTAAAGTTATAAGGCAACAGTGTCATTTCACTGATGCACTGATGCTCTGTAACAGTATAATTCTTTTTGTTTTTCCAAACCTAGAGAAAGAAGACAAAGACCCTTTCCACACAAGGCAGTTAAAATGGGCCAAGGCATTCTTTTTTATTATTATTATTATTTATTTGTATCCTGCCTCTCCATATGGATCGAGGCGGCGAACAATTTACAAATAGCATGTATTTCGATACATTTCTATGCCTGGCACAGGCATCGTCCACACCTTGGATCAGACTAGGTGCGGACTATTTAACTTAGTTCCGCACCTCAGTCCGATCCAACCTGCCCCCAAGCGGTCCTGCCCCACGCTAAGTAAAGACCGGAAAAATCAGGTCTTTACATTTTCTGGAACGCGCCATTGTGTTCCTACTTACCTGTGCAGATGTGCAGGCTCGCACCAATGCGAGCCTGCGATCAGTGGAGGGCAGACTGTGGGCGTGGCCAGCGTCAGTGGTTGGTCCACTCTCACGAAGACACCGGAAGCCACCATTTTGAGCCAGAGCAGTGCAGATCTACAGACCTCACAGTGCTTCGGTTTGCCCTACACCAATGGAGCAACCCTGCAGAAGGGCTCAAGGGACAGTGTGCATTACTTCGGACCCAAGAAGAGCCGGTAAGTAACGGCACAGAACAATTCACTCGCCTCATGAGGAAAGGGCCAAAGTTGTCTTTTTGTTCCAATATGTCTCAGAATTAAAAAGAAACCCACTCAAGGGTGGAAATAAAATGCTACAGCTGCTGCTGGGAATTGTCAAAAAATAATCTGGGACAACAGAAACACTATTTGGATATTCAGTCCCCCTCCCCCCTGAAAAAAAAGCCTACAGCCACAAGGACTACTACTTCAGCAACATTTGCCCCAAAGGAGCCTGTATTGTATTCTAGTGCTCCGGTATCAGGCAGGGATTAAGAATAGTAGATCAGATAGATGGATGGATGGATAGATAGATTAGATAGGTAGGAATGGCTGAGAACATTGCTAACAGTCCAAAATAGTATAAGAGACAGATAGATGACAGACAACAGATAAAGAAGTAGACAGATAGGAATGGTTGAGTATACTGCTGTAACAGTCCAAAGCAGCATAAGAGACAGACCACAAACACCTTAAATGACACTCTACATTTTGTGTGTGTGTATGTGCTTGGTTCATTGTAAAGTGCAAGGTTGGGGTTTTGTTGTCCTTTTTAGCTTCCTAGAGAAATATAATCCTAAACGAAATCTATCCCTGGACAATTTTGGTCTGTTTCCAATAATGGAGGACACTTTGTGCCTACCTTCAGAAACAGAGTGGACTGCCCAGTCCTGTGCAGCCACATAGATCAGATTACCTATTACAGCTGTGCCAAACAGCACTGGTTCTCCAGAAGGAAAACAACATTAAACAAGACCCTATAACCTCCAGGAAAGTTGTTAAGTTTTTTGATCTGTTGACTTCTCCATTTATACACTTTTTAAAAATGGAGAGTAATGTACTGGCAGTAAAATTCCCAGGGAGTTCTTTTGGCAATGGCAGTTTAAACTAAAAGGAATATTGGATACAATCCATATCAAATTTGTTGAGGGAAGATAAGGGTGAATGTTTTCTGAACAAACTAAGAGATAAAATAAATGTGAACAGTTCTTTTTCATTTGAAGTTTGTTCCAAAAGATAGCCTCTTTGCTTTATATCCGTAGTCCAACATTATGCTAAGCTTTTTAAATCAGCAGTATCACAGAGAGGAGATCATTCCTTCATTTCCTTAGTTGTCTGAGTGTTTTTATTCATCTGTGAATTTGACATAGAGTCAATTTTGTGGCAGCTTGCATGAGCACAACTGGCAACTTCATCTAAAGCATTTCCACACCATAGTCCTATTATTCCAATATAGTCCTATTATTCCATTCCATTATTCCATTTTCAACATTCTGTGGAAGTCTGGGGTTTGTGGTTTCCTGAGGCCCAAGAGCTCTCTGGCTGAGACTTCTAAAGGCCCCTCCCTAAACTGCAAACCCCAGGATACCATAGGAGATTGAAAGTGGAATAATAGCACTATAACAGTATAGTGTGGAGATGGTCTCAGTTCCACAAACACTTTAGAGACAAATTACAACAGGAATATTTGAAGAGGAAAACCTGATACAATTGTGTATTGAACTATCTGAATGGTATTCTTCTGCAACCTCCAACCAAGTAAAAATATTATATTAATTTTTCCAATAGGATGTTCCTTTCTATGATGCATATAGTATTTTCATGCTTACTTATTTTTTCTAGTTGCACCTCCTTCAAGGAGAACTAGCACTGTGACAAATTAATAACAGTAAGAACAGTTATGGTCTTTTAAAGGAGATACTGCTGAAATTCTAAGTTCTTCTACTCTGAGCAGCTGCTCCTGCTCAACAACTGTTATCCAGAGAAGCCACTAGCTGCTCCTGTCCAAGACCCCATGAGTCTTTTTCGTTTAGCCCACCACTGAATGTGTAATACAAGATTAAGCTGCGGGCACAAGAAGAAGCTCTGAAGATGTGTGTCTCCCTGGCCTGTTTCCCCCACCAAGCCTCTACGTAACTTAATAACTGTTTTTTGACCTACTATCTCAAAAACATGCTTAATTATTCAACACTGAGCAAAGTGAAACAGTTTAATATAATTTCAGTAATTGCAATTACAAAGGCCTTGATGCTATTTTTTCCTGTCCTCGTGGTGAGGATGATACACAATGTCAATGGTTTCCAGATGTAATGTCAAGGGAAACAAAAATAACAGTCATTGGCAATGCAGTAAATTGGGCATAAGATCCAACAAGTGAAATAAGTCCATCAAAGCTAAAGATTTATAATAACTTTTCTGAGAGAAAAACTCCAAAATAATTTTCCAACCTGGTTACCTAAAAACAACTGGGATGATAACATGCAGCTTTTTCTGATCCTCTTGTCAATGGAAAACCATTCTGTCTCTCCATGTTGTGTCCTGACAGTAGCCTCTTGTCCAGAATGCATCAGGACATTCAAATGCTATGGCATACCCATTTCTTTTACAGAAATCTGTAGTTTTTCATGATCCACACAATCAAAGGCTTTGCTATAAAGCATAGGTTGATTTTCTTCCAAAATTCTTTGTTATGTTCCACTATCCAAGATATGTTTGCAATATGATTCCTAGTTCCTCTTCCTTTTCTGAACTCAGCTTAGATATCTAACACTTCTTACTCCATAACAGCCTTCCAGGTAAAATTGTGAGCACCATTTGCTTGCATGGGAGCTCAGTGCAATAGTCTAATGGTTACTGCAATCTCTGGTATCTACTTTCTTGGAGACTGGAATGTATATTGAGTATTTCCAGTCTGTGGACCATTACTTTGTTTTCAATATTTGTTGGTAGATATTTGTTAGAATTTAAATGGATTGCATTTCTAAAAAATGAAACAGGTCTATTGGTATATCTTCTGTTTCTGGTGATATATTTTTTCCGAGTTCCTTGAGATACTTTTCTGCCTCACTTTCTAAGACTGAGAGTTTGTATTCAGTGGTGTTTCTATGAAGGTATCTGTCATCATTTCATCTCTTTTACACAGTTACCCAGTGTCATCTTTTTATTTCGTCCTGTTCAAGCTACCATAGTGTTGTTACGACGGTTCTGTCATGCCTGGTGATAGCACCAGATATCTCTTGATATCAAACTTATTTGGCCTTCACTTGACCTTTCTCTGCCACCCTGCTCCACGTGTTTGCAAGGGCCACCGGACAAGCACGTAAACAGGCACGGCCATTAATGGTTGGACATTCCAATCCTCATTTTGGCAGGCAGATTAATGCCTCTCTGTTGCTTCAGGGACCACTTTTTGCAGACACACCTTGCAAAGACGCTCGGCCGAGAGCCAGCACCTTCTTTATGCTGAGCCATTTGCATACTGGCTATACTATTGTCATCCAGCACTAAGCTCATCATGTAAAACCTGACCTTTTCCAACGCCTTTGTCCCACTCCAAATTTCCTTTGTTCTCACCAAGCATGGCATGGCCTGTAGGCACAATCCACCCTATAAAAAGTCCCCAATTCCGAGCACTCTTCGGATCACTCTGGACTTCCATGCTGCCTTGCTGTCGTTCGGTCTGATGAGCTCCCCTCAGCGAACCGCGCTGAGCTTTCTTCCCTGCAACCTCCAGGACTACGAGATAAGGTGTCGTATCACCCATTTCCCCCCGAAAACTCCCATTTCTATTCTAGTTAGACATGTGCATGTGGTGTCTTATTCGTTGTTCGTCCTTTAATAAAGCTATCATTTTTGGTTACTTTTAAACTGTCTGACTGCTCTTCTGACCTGATGCTGTGTACATAGGGTAAAAGAACCCAGCTAAAGTTACCCTGCCCCTCGTTAGCTTAAGAGAGCGCTCGAGTTAATTTCCCCCCATCTTGTATTTTGCTTGATTATTTGGGCATCCCTCCCGGGACCCCCATAATACAGGGCAACAGTGTCTCTCTCGCTGTTTCTCATACACACACACACACTCAAATAAATAAATGTGGTCCTGTGTGGGTGGCTGGACATAGAGATATACATCCATGACTATGTGGATTTATTATATTATATAATTATATAATTAATGTAGTTCCCCCTCCCCCTGCAGGGGAAGTCAGATATTTTTGTGCAGTATTTTCTTCATATTTGAGCATCCTGTACCATCTGGGAGATTTTTCTGCAGAGAAGAACACTGTTTTGTGCAAAAACTGAACAAAACTCACATTTCCTACATGGAAAATACCATTTCCTGCATAGGCAATACATAGAATATGTGGGTTTTACACATACACACAAATCTCAGGGCTAGGGCACAGTCCTTCAAGATAAGGGATCCAGTGAAGCTCCCAACCGACAGAAGTCACCATCCTCTTCTTTAAAGCAAAGAAATATGCCAACATAATAAGTAGTGTACTGCTTTAAAAATAACATTCCAGGTTTTAGATTTTTGTGAATTAGATTATTATGGTTTCAAGAGCTGGGGGTGTAAGTACCACAGACACTGGGGGCTGGGAGGCTGATTCATAATCATCCTTGAGGTATCCTTACAACCTGATGTCTCTCCGAACAGATGCCACAGTAAATCATCTAATGTTCCCCATTTATTAGGTTAGCCCCCACTCTTTGGATCTATTCCTTTTAAAAATCTTGCACTTTTCACTTTTGAGGCATTCTTTCTTAAAATTACTTAATGTCTGCTTTTTCAAAAATCTGAATACAAATATCTCATTTTCTTCCTGCGACCATCTGTAATGTACACCATCTTGTATCCAGCAGCCCTTTCATGCTACATAATTAGAGCACTATGGTTTTACTTTTACTGCCATGTTTCCATCCTATGGGATCCTGGGATTGGCACTTTAAGGATGAACATTCAGGACTCTCAGCTGGAGAGCTTTGATGCTTACCAATGGACAAAACCTGGGATTCCATAGGAAGTAGCCACGACAGTTAAATTGTGTTATACTTGTGAAGTGGCAAAGGTTCCTAAATTTGTTGCTGTTTGTCTTCAAGGTGATTCTGGCTTATGGTGTCCCCCTCACAGTGTTTTCTGGGCAAGATTTATTCAGAGGAGATTTGCCATTGCCTTCCTCTTAGGCTGACAGAGAGTGACTTGCCCAAAGTCAGCCAGTTGGTTTCCAGGGCTGAGTGGGAATTTGAACTGTGCTCTCCTGGAGTCACCCTTCAAACCACTACACCATGCTGTCTCTCTCTCCAGACTTACAGTTTTAAATGATATGTTTTCATTTGTTACTGTTTGGTTATTTTACAGAAATGAAACAGGCTCAAAACAGAAAGGAGACAGAAGAGATGGTTCCAACAGCAGATCAGAAATAAAGCTCTAATCGCAGATTACAAATAAGGTAAAATAAAATTTAGAAAACAGAATTTGTTATAAGCACATTGTTTCTTCACTCTCATCTGTGAGAGTTAAAGTGTCTATGTTCCCAGTGCATTTCAGACCCAATGAGACAACATTGTAAATCTGGAGCAACATGAGTGTTGCTCATTAAAACCTGCCAAGGGATTCATTAAGTAGGACTCCACAATAAATACTGGACTGTTTACATTTGTGAAATCTTTACGGGTGAGATAAAAAGAAGTATAAAGAAATGTGAAGAAATGGAGGAAAAGAGAAGTAAAGTGGAAAGATGGGAAAGAAAAAGGAAGCCAAGATAGGCAAATCTTCATTAGAGCTTTGGAAATGTTACCCACCCAGCAAGTATGGCCATGGCCATCTTGTGTCCCAGTTCTGTAGAAAAGATAGGATATGTGCATATATACTGTACAGGTACAGCTTTCCCAAGCTCTGTTCGTCATTGGCTTGTGTCAATGTATGTGTTCTACTGATAGTGACACAATTATTTTACTCCACAAAAGGTTCCAGAAAACTATGACAAATTGACGACAGCCCGCATTGAGTACACATGACTTTGGAAAAATGAAACTATATCTACTATTGAACAGTGGTGGACAACTTTTATGGAAAATAGAAATGCGGACATTCTTACACAAAGATTAAAAGGAAAATTAGATGAAGATATTAATAAAGAGTGGAAGATTGTTACAGATTTGGGCTAAGTGTCGACAGAGGGCAATGCATAATTCATGATATCAATTACTATACAGTGTAATAATCATTGAAATATCATGTAATAAGTAAAGTAGAGAAATATGGCAGGAACTAATGGATTATTGATTACTAACATTTTGTTGCGATGCATATGGTATAATAAATAGAGGAAATAATAATTGTAACCCAGAAAGGAAAGGAAGAAGAAATAATATTTCATGTAAACATTGCAGAGATAATTGTTTGTTTTATTTGTTGAAACTATAATAAAATTAATTTAAAAAAAAGAAAAAGAAAACTATGACAAATTAACTCAGATTTGTCCACTATTGTCTATGAAAAAATTCCACAAGTGCGAGTTGCTGGAATGACATTTGTTTTGTTTATCTCCTCCCTACAGTTCCCTAAAAATGAAAATCTAACTATAACACTCCTCCATGTAAAGTGTATGCACACAAATGCCAAAGTCCCATGCCCTCATACATGCAGGAGTTCACTCTGATCTGTGGAAAAAATATTATGATCTTTTATTTAAATAAATGCAGGGCAGCTTATTTTAGAACTACAATAGATGGGGAAGAACTTTTGACCATTTCCGCACTGGACTGTTATAGCACTATTATTCCACTTTCAACATCCTATGGAATCCTGAGGTTTGCAGTTTAAGGGAGGGGCCAGCTGCAAACCGCAGGATTCCATATGACATTGAAAGTGGAATAACAGCACTATAACAGTCTAGGGTAGAAATGGCCTTTGGCAATACCCATGATAGATGGAGAGGAATTTATTCAAATTATGAGAGTTATCCATATTGTAATCCACATCCATATCATAGTCCAGACTGAACCACACACATATACAGTCAGCCCTCCACATTTGCAGGTTTTACTTTTGCGGATTTGATTATTCATAGATTACTGTATTTGCTGATGTATAAGTCTCACTTTCCCCCCCAAAAAATACTGTTTGAAAGTGGAGAGCGTCTTATATTTGGGGTGTCTTATACTCAGGCAACAAGTATTTGCTAGTGTATAAATGGGGTGCATCTTATACACGGGTGTATTTTATATGCTAGCAACAAATATGGTATTTGCTGCTGCCTCTGCTGCTGCCCTATGCTATTTTTAATACGGACAGCAAGCCTCATGAGACTAAGGCCCTTTCCCCACCAGGCTATTAAAACGGTGCAGAGCAACCTCGGACGGAGGTCTTCTGCACCGTAGAGTGGACTGGGGCTGACTACTTTTTGTAGTTTTTTATTTTTTATTTTTATTTTATTTTATTTATTTGTATCCCACCTCACCATATGGATAGAGGCGGCGAACAACTTACAAATAGCATGTATTTCAAAACATTTCTATACATGCCCCCAACAAGCTGGGTACTCATTTTACCAACCTGCGAAAGGATGGAAGGCTGAGTCAACCTTGGAGCCGGGCAGGATTGAACTCACAACCTTGTGGTTTGCAGTACTGGCATTTAACCAGTGCGCCACCATGGCTCCATACCTGAGTCCACTCCGGAGAGACCGGAACTGGTCGTGCAGCGTGTTTTATAAAACCTCTTTTTAGAGGTTTTTAAAAAGCACAGAGCGCACGACTCCATGTCGCTCCGTCACTGTGCTATGGTGCAGATTTGCAGGCGTGTGCAAGTGCATGCCTGCAGATCTGCTGGGGGTGAGCTTTAGGCTGGCGAGCTTCTCCGGTTGGTGGAGAGCCTCCACCAACCGGAAGCCACCATTTTGGATGCCGGAGCAGTTCGGAGCAACAAACTCGCACTGCTCCTCGTCCCGACAGATTCACCTGGATGGAGAAGAAAGCCGGTGAGTCCCATTTTTGCCTGTTTATGTTCACACATGCAGAAAGGGCCTAAGAAACTGCGAACGAGGCTTGCAAGTCCCTATTAGAAATGGTGTGGGGCAGCAGTGGAGGTGGCAGTCAGCCCCACCAGCCCCCCACTTCTACCTTGGGAAGGAACCCTAATGCCTCAAAGAAATCCATGGTGGGTTGATTGTGGTGATCATACTTTTGTTGTGTGTGTTAAATATGGATTGGGAGGGCCTAGAGTTAATAATGGTTTTTCTACTTTCACAGGGGTCCTGTGCCCCTAACCCTAGCGAACGTGGAGGGATGATTGTATACTGTGACAATAGGCATGTCTTGGTTGTAGCTGCAGTTTCTGCCCCACCCTTCAAGCAAGTTCCAACAGTGGAATGCAAATAAAATAAAATTTAGAAATCCGAATAAACTGTTATGAGCATATTGTGTTCTCACTTTCATCGGTGAGAGCTAAAGTGTCTGATAATGTACCCTGTCCATTTCAGACCCAGTGACACAACATTGCAGTCTGGAACAACATGAGTGCTGCTCATCACAAACCTGCCATGTGATTCATTAAGTGGGATCCCACAATAAATACTGGAAATTTTATGTTTGTGAAATCCTTATGAGCGTCATTGAAACCATTTGAAGTAGGCCCTTTGTTCCAAGAATAGTACTCTAATTTTAAGGAAAGGCCAGCAGAGGGAGATTTAGAGGCATGTGAAGAAAATGAACATTTTGGCAGGCAGTGGTTTCTCTCACAAACCACTCAAGTAGGGCAAAGGGTATCCTGTGCTCACATGTGAGGATCTTTTCTGCCTTGTAAACTTGACGAAAAAGCTGCTGTTTCCAGAGCCTGTTTCAGGAGATCCTAAATGTATTTTGTAGGTTTTGTCCCATATCTCTCACACTACACTTTATTTTCCTGGATTATATGTCCTTTTCCAGCTGCCTGCATGTTAAATTCTTTTCCTTCATGTCTCTATCACTGAGTGTTTGGTATGACTGTGGTGACTCATTTGCACGTGTAGGTGGTGTCTCTGTTTTTGGTCACTCTTCTATAAAAGTTTAGGTGTGGCAGTGATGCAAATATAGAGTCGTCATTTCAAACTTTGGCTGAGATCCCGTTTCATAGGAGGTAATGGACCTCCATCGTCATAGTTATGTCTGACAATGCCACCTCCCAAACCACTACTTTTTCAGCCTGCAAGCACCATAACCAAAAGGGTTCTGAGGTGCTGAAGACTGGGATATCGGGAAATGATATCTCTTTGGAGGCTGCTCACACGAGCACCGCACCCCAGCGCCGAAAATAGGGGAGTTGCAGAAAGGGCCATAGTGTAAGGGTGCCTTATTAGGTTGGAATTGCAAAACTAATCTGAGGAGATATAAAGGCCTGTCACACCCTGCCTCCTATCTTTAGACTTTGGTCTGGCAGAAAGACCAAAATATCTATCTCTCTGCGATTTTATAGGGAATCAGCCTAGAAGACACCTCTGTGATGTATACATGCCAACTACCCATAGAACCACATGACGGAAGAGCAATTCCCTTTGAATTCCAAACAAAATAGCAATAGCAATAGCATAGCATGTGTATTTCTATACCACTTATCAGATAAGCACTCTCTAAGTGGTTTATAATGTGTTAGCTAATTGCCCCCAAAAGCTGGGTACTCATTTTACTAACCTATGGAAGGATGGAAGGCTGAGTCAACCTGGAGCCCTGTGGGATCAAACTCACAGCCTTGTGGCTAAAGTACTGGCATTTAACCACTGTGCCACCAGGGCTCTTTGGTTTAAAACCAAATCCAAATTTAAAGGCAATTCATACCATTTTCCTGAACTGACCACTCTGAAATTTTACAGGGCATTTCTAAAATATATCATTCCAAAGATACTGCTTTCCAACCCCCAGTTCCACTCCCACTTACATGCACAGACCAAGGGGATAACTCTCAAACTCAGGGCTTGGAAGCTTGCATTTTTAATGATATTACACTGGCCCAACAAAGGAATAATCCAACCCTGATTTTTTTATTTGGTTCAGGGACTGCACAATGTGTGTCTCCACCACAACCACTATTTAGTTACAAATAAGGAGTAGCCTGCAATTAATAATTAACATCTTGTTGAAATAACTAAAACATAATTGAGTTACATTGCTGTTTCAACACAAAGAAGGAATGCCAGTCCTTTTCCAGTGTAATGGAAAGTTTGACATCTGATTTTTATCATCACAGAGGAGCAGCCTGTGGAGGAAGAACATCACATAGGGCATTTCTGCACTACACTGTTATTGTGCTATTATTCCCTTTTGAATATCCTGTGGAATTCTGGGGTTTGTAATTTACTGAGGACAATGAGCTCTCTGGCTGAGAATTCTAAATGCCCCTCCCTAAACTGCAAACCCCAGGATTCCATAGGAAGTTGAAAGTGGAATAACAGCACTATAATAAAGTAGTGCGAAAATGGCCATAGTTCAAGTGTTAAGTTGTGCTGTTCCTTCCATGGCTGCCATGCCTGATCTTTTGAAGATGTTGGGGTGACAAGAAGGTGGACAGAAAGAGAGTGTGGCCCTTTTCAATCGTTCCGTGGGATTCGCGCTGCGTCGTTTCCTGGTGGTTTTTTTCAGGTCCGCCCTACCGCGGACATTATTGTACCATGCTCTACACATGTGCAGCCTGTAACATTGTAGTGCACACTCTAACGTACACACGTTGTAATGGCCACCTTCCCCGGTCTCATCGCACCGCCCTCCCTTGGCTATGATTGGCATTTTTTTTTTAAAATGGGCCCGTGCATCATGACGTGCCTGCTCACATGTGCACGCACGCCCCGCAGTTCCTCCCACGATGACTCCCTCCTCCCATTTGTCCTGCTAGGTTCAAAATAAACCGGGACGATTTTTATTTTCGCGCCATATCTTGGGGGAGTGATTTCGCGGCATTGCTGCCTGGAGTGCATTGGTTTTTCGTGACAGTTTTGTGGTTTTTTATTTCCCTGTGAGCGATGGAGGAAGAGGTGCTTGCTCAAGTTGCAAGTTCCCTTTTTGCTGTGTTCTCAGTTCTGGGAGTTGTGGTGGACGAACTGGGACGTCAGTGGGCTACAGAGCATGCGAGGAGGCACCGGCGATTGGCCTCTATGGTTAATTCTGCTGAGGACTTCAGCTTTTATGTGCCTCTGCTTGGAGGCTCCCCGCGGCGCATTTCACGCCCGAGAAGATGGTGGGTATGGGAGTGGATGCGCAGGACGTGGTGGACAGAGGGAGGTTATGGAGAAATGGGCTGAAGATCAGTGGCTCTACCATTTCCGAATGACCAAGGCGACACTCTTTGAGATTGCCAACCACCTGCATCCCCATCTTGAGAGAAGAAATACTGAGATGCGCCAAGCCATTTCAGTGGAGGAGAGAGTCGCCGTTACAGTTTGGTGGCTGACAACCCCTCTGATATATCGGAAGGTGGCGAACACCTTTGGCTTCAGCATCTCCATGGTGGCCGCGATAGTCATCGAGATGTGCCTTGCCATTGAACATGTGCTGCTGAGACCCACTGTTTGCCTTGGCGACTATCGTAGGGTGAGTACTCCAAAACCCATCCCCCCAGAGAACATCGCGCAGCACTCTCTCTCTCTCTAGCAGGGCCACCAGTTCCCTTCGCCACCCCGCCTTCCGCCCTCCCTGCCTCCTGATCCTGGTGGCTGTCACTCTCCCAGCCTCGCCAGGCTGTCCCAAACTCACAAGGTAATCCTTGACAAGGCAGGAGGGGGGCACACAAGGGGCAGGGGGGAGAACGTGCAGTCCTCCTGGCCTCGCCATGCATTGCTCTGACCTGTCCGCTGCGCTTCCCTTGCTGGTCACGCATTTGCTTTGCCAACCCCCCCCCACAAATACTGCTTCCCCGACCACGCAAACCCTCGCCTTTCTCTGTGGTGGTGGCACCGGTCCCCACAACCCCCCCCCCGCCTTCCGCCCTCCCTGCCTCCGGATCCCGTTGCCTGACTCTCTCCAAGCCTCGCTGGGGCTCCCGGCTGTCCCAAACTCACAAGGTAATCCTTGATGAGGCGGGGAGGCACGGAAGGGGCGGGGGGGAGAACGTGCAGTCCTCCTGGCTTCGCCATGCATTGCTCTGACCTGTCTGCTGCACTTCCCTTGCTGGTCACGCATTTGCTTTGCCGACCACCCCCCCTCACAATTACTGCTTCCCCGACCATGCAAACCCTCGCCTCTCTCTGTGGTGGTGGCACCAGTCTGCACAACACCCCCCCGCCTTCCACCCTCCCTGCCTCCAGATCCCGTTGCCTGACACTCTCCTAGCCCCGCCGGGGCTCCCGGCCATCCCAAAGCCAAGCACAAAACATGGCATTGCACTAGTCCTGTGTGGGAGTGAAAGAACCTGAGGGAGGCTCTATATGGCCGCCCACCTTCAAGCAAACCCTTTCCTGTTCCCCCCTAGACGTACAAGA